>CM029564.1:11470766-11694946 GCA_017309665.1 Coelopa frigida | reverse complement strand
TCGGGGTTCATAACGGCGAGTGTTCCATCCCCGAACGTCGAGTGCAGCACGAGAACTACACAAACACAGTCGAACAGGATGCATCGACTAATTGAAAACTCGATTTGAGCCCCTGGCGATTGATTAGAGAGTTAATTAAAATCAACCGCGATCAGGCTGTCGAATGGGAAGAATGTTTTATATTTATTAAGATTCTTCTATATTCTATATATATAGATTCTTCTTCTTGTTCTATATTTTATTTTTTATAATGTTTTTTTTATAAATTTATGAATTTGTATAATGTTACATATTTTTATTAATTTTTGTATTAGTATAAATTTGTATATTTTTTTAATGGTTTGTATATGTGTATTTTTTATGAATATTTTTATTAATTTGTATGATAATAAACTTCACATTTATTTCATTCATATTTATTAATTTTTAACATTTTTATTATTTTGGATGATTTTATTTATTTTTATATTTTTATGAATTTGAATAATTTTTTGAATTTGTATATTTTTATTGATTTGAATATTTTTATTAATTTGAATATTTTTATTAATTTGTATTTTTTTTATTAATTTGTATATTTTCAGTAATTTGAATATTTTTCTTAATTTTAATATTTTTATTAATTTGTATATTTTTATTAATTTTAATTTTATTAATATCGATAATTTTATTAATTAATTTTTTTGCATGGCTTTTAATTTAGAAATGTTGATTATATTCGATTCGATTTATACATCTTCTTCTATTACGGAGATATTCCTTAATCTCGTTTTCAATCCTTCAATGACGTCCGTAGAAGTTACATCTGCTCGTGAACTTCCGGACATGTGTCCCGATTCTCACTCGCCGCGACCACTGCAACCCAACAACAATGTCCAGAACAAGCCTTTATTATAAATCATTGGAGTTTTATAGCTGACTTTTCCTCCTAATCTATCCATGTATATTTATCTGCATAAGGACAGAGGCAGAGTATGTTTGTATGTATGGACTGATATAATCTTCTGTAGATTATTGAAATTATTGATTGATTGAAATTATTTAGCATATGTTCATGTGTGTATGGGGCACGGGGCGCGGCATGTGTGCAAGATTATTTTATTCAATTTGATGAACAAATTCGGTATTGAGCGACGAGAGCGGAAATTGAGTGAGAGAAAACAGGAAGTTTTCCTTTGGAAATTGAGTTTTATCAATCTTGTGAGGTGCTAATAATTTTTTTTCAACGTACAAATTTAAAAAAGCGAAAATTTATGTATGAGATAAATTAATTTTAAATCTTTATTTAGTTAAAAGTGAAAGACCATTTACAATAGTAGAATGTAGAGTAGTAAAAATGGTAATTAATTAGAAAAGCAGGAGCTGCAACCTATTAAAGGCAGATATCGCAAAAAAAGCTTCTGGTGTAGGCGGGATGTGTGTGTGTGCTGTTTTTTTGTTTGTATTAAATTCAGAACTCGATGGTAAGTAACGAGATAAACTCATGGACAAGAAACAAAAACTGAAGAACAACAGCAATGATAACAATAACAAGAACAACAAAAACTACGTCGACAACAACTACAAATAAGTCAGAATCAGTAACATCAACAATGATGTCGACACCAACAAATGTGGACACGAAGTTACGACTACTGTTTATGTAGTTGTAGTTTTTTTTTCACTCCCTATTTAATCACGAAATGAGGAGTACATGTGTAGTGTTCGTCCGAGTACGAGTAAAAGTACTCGTATACTCGATTAAATGGCACGATAAACGATTATTTTTTGAATCGACTAATTGTTACAAATAATTTGACGGTACCGACTAACTTGACAATATATTGAAATATTTTATTTATTTATAATTTTGATACAAAAATGCATTAGAAAAATACATTACAAAAATTCTAGGATGATTTCCTCGACTTTTGAATGGATCAAACAAAATAAATAAATTAAATTATCTACATAATATGTGATTGAATACTGTTAGTTAAAAACACATTACACCAGCTTTTCGTTTCTAGAGGCGCTAAAAGTGCAGGTTTTCGTGTGTATATGTACGTCTATGTGAAATGAGTACGAGTACGACTATACCGACTTTTAAATCCGATTAATTCTTTTTGCACCGATTTTTAGTTGAAATTTTGTTTTTGACTACTCGCATCGACTACATACCGGTATTGGAACGTCACTATACATGTGAGGAAAGTAGCAGACAATGTTGCCAATGCACTTAAATCAGTGCGAAAACAAAAACATAAACGAATGACATCAGCAAAAAACCATAGAGCATCATCAAAAAACTTATAAAAATCAGAACAAATACGAAAAGTAATCAACAAAAATTTGAAAAAGAAAAATAACCTCAACAAAAATTACTCCAAACACCTGATGAAATCTATGAAAAACTCTGTAGGAAATGTAGTAAAATAGGAAAAAAAGTAGTTTTAAAATACTTAGTTTTAAACCACTTCCGCTAACGAGTTTTATGCTGATCACTGTTAAGAGCTCGCTTAAAGTTGCTACAGTTACGAGAGGGAGCGGAGAGTGGGTTTTTTTTCCCATCAACTTGGCAACACTGTTGCTTCACTCCTTCAGTCAATCAGTCGGGCGTTGCGTTCAAGCTCCAACTGATGCACACTAATGGATGCTCGATGCTAAGGGATTTAATCAGATTCCATTTCCTTTGCTTGTATTGGTGCCTCCGTTGTTGTTGGTGTTCTTGTTGCTGTTATGGAGAAGCAACTGTTGCTCCATGCTGTTGTTGATGTTGTTCAACCATTGTCATAGGATTCCACTCAGAGCCAGCAGGTGAATGAAGGGAAAGAAGGGAGAGAGTGAGTGAAGGTAAGAAAGAAAGGTGATTGGATGCATTTTCCACATCGAATAGAAGCGTGAACTTCGATTCGTTGCATCTTTCTCTCGGCATAAATGTGTAAAAGAGTAAAATAGTGAGAGAAATGATGAGATAGAGGAAGAGAGGGAGAGAACTACTAATGCGAGCGAGTTTTCTTCAGAACTCAAGGACATGGAACGACATTACCTATAATATGATGTTGTTGTTGCAGCACTGTTTGCAATTTTTGTGGCACATTTTTGTTGTTCCTGTTGCATCAATAAGAACCCGAATTGAGCTTGGAGCCGAAGTTACGTCAGAGGATTTGCCGCAGGACGTAAACGAACTTTGAATCACTCGGATCAGGGTCGAGCATCGGCTCAGTGGGAGTGGGAAGAAGATGGGAGAGGGCCGCCGATGGGGACAGACGGAGACAGAGGAGGGCTTTAAGAGGATCCGGCGTATTATGGAAGGCAGCTTGTTTTGACACAAGCCATGTGTTAGTGTGTGTCTGCGAGAAGAAATCGTCTCGATAGCAACAGAGAGAAAACAATAAGAAAGAGAAAACAATAAGAACCAGCTTAGCAGCAACCTGTTGGAAGGGTATCGGTGTGCGTGAGTGAATGGTTGAGAGTAGATGAATGAGTGTGAGTGAGTGCGTGTGTTTGATGCATGTCCTGATGCCTGATTGCCCGGGTCTGGTCACACGTTTTGCAAGCTGTGCCTCCGGCTACTGACGCATGTCGACGGCCTCCAACGCCTGATGCTGTGAATCACTGCTGCGAACACATCCTGGGTCATCAGTCGGTGTCCCGTTGATTCGAAATTCCGTTGTAAAGGCTCCGACATGGTTGTCTTCCTGATCCCGATTCCCTCGCCGTCGCCTTTGTCGCTCACCTTGATTCAGATTTTAATATCGAAAAGTAGAATCTCGTCCTTCGACATGGTGCCACAGGCTGCATATTGAGAACTTGTACATGTCAGAGTGTAGGTAAAGCTCACACTATCACGCCAATACACACGCATATACTTCGGTCTCTCGGAAATCCCCAGCATGGAATCCTGTAACGAACGAACTCCGCTACGAATCCAGCAACAGGTGTCGGATTTCTTCCTCACGTTTCGTCCGCCCTCCCTTTTTATCATGCAACTGGGGCCGACACAAGGGCGCGTAATTAACGCACCCGACCCCAGTCCCGACCGCGTCCCTCCCGTGGCCACCTGATAAAAAACACGCCGCAACGAGATTAAGTTGACGACGACGTCGACGGCAACGGCGACTATGACGATGACTCCTCTGTCTGCCCGTGACAGCTGCGAAATTGAAAATAATTACTTCACCTTGTGAGGTTGTCGTGTGCGTGCGACGTGTGTCGGTGTGTGTGTGTGAACGAGTGGGTGAGTGTATGAGACATAGAGTGAGTGTGTATGAGCGAGAAGGTTAGTGTGTGTGCGTGTCTGGGAAGGCTCAAATTTTGTGACGAGTTGAATTTAATGACTTCCGCTTTCTTTCCGAGCCTCCAGTCGACTCAAGTCCCCTCACTACGTCAGTGGCGATAACACGAACAACAACAACCAGATGGAGGTCATAAATTCGGTAGTGTGTTCCGTATTCCACGGGATCGTACCCGATATACTCACATATAGCGCTAACCACAAAGGTCCGGAAGTCCAAACTGATTAGTTGGATCGGGTTCTAATGGATTCCTGCTCTTTACAGTGGACTTGGGAGGGTTGAGGAACCCGATCGTGAGGGGTCTATTTTACGATTGTTTTGATTTATGCCTCATGTGGACAATTAATCCGTTGCTAATTATAAACATGTCCTTGAATGAAAGGACTACTAGAGGAACACGTAAAAATCTGGAGAAAACATGCGAAATGAGTATTAAAATTCTCCACCAAAAAATTATTCAACGAATATACGGAAAGAAATATTATAATCTATATCTATACTAATATATAACAGAATTTGAAAGAAATATTACCTATTTTATATAAATAGGATTTATTCACAGAACTCTTCAACTTGAATCAGAAAAAATTTAGTAAAAAAAAAAGATTTTTCTGACGTGGGTTTCAAGACAGGGGTCAAAAATTGATTGGCCATTGGGAATGAGGCGGAAAAGAGAACGAGAGAGAGAGAGTAGATGAGAATGAGTAAAAGAGAAAGGGAAGGGAAAGGGAAGAGAGAGAGGAGAGAGTCTGTCACTCATGTCACTCGCTGGGTGCGCTCTGGAGCCATGGGTGGCCAAATGTTGGCAACTGTGGGGCGAGAGACAGACGACGGTGACTGTCAAAACTCGACGATGGCCCGGGTCCGGATGAAAACATCGAAGCTTGTGTTCTTTTAAGCAATTGGAACACGAAGTGGTTGCCAACGATGGACACGATGACGACGACGAGTACTCCTCCTTGGCTCCCCCTATTTGTGGGATTGAATCATCCTTTTGACCTTTGACCTGGACTTCGCCGAACAGCGAACTCAATTCAAGTGGAAATTGAATTAGTAGAACATAAAAACAATAATATTCTACATACATAAATCCCTTTGGCCGAAAGGATTCGAATTGAATTGCTGCTAGTGTGCGGGGAATCAAGTCATCGCTGACCCCGTTCTCCTCCCCCTCCCCACGCGTGTCAACCGCTGAATTTCCCCCCTCAATTGCGATGTCCGCAGGACATGCGATGCTGGTTGTTGAACGTCGAACATTCCGCGGTTTTTTGTTGTTGTATGTGATCAATGGACAATTGGTCAAAGGGTGTGAGGGAGGTCATGATGGGACGGGGGCTTTCCCAAGGGTCCTTCGATCAATCCCCTATAATATTCATATTTTCCACCAAATTATTTTCCATAATACAAACGACAGTCAAGTGATTTTGGTGTTTCATCTATTTCCAGAATGCTGGGTGGCGTCGCCGGTCGACACATGTCGAATCGGCGCAGAGGTTCCTCGCCCATGGTGCGCATCAGCGGCGGCATGTTGTCCAGCCTGGATGACGGAGGCGGTGGCGGCATCGGCCTGAACGCCCAGTATATTCCGAAGATTCCACCGAGGCGACGCCGCGCCTGCACCACAAGCGACCACAAAAGCTGTGCCCTTATACAAACGAGACTGAAACTAGGAGATATCATGTGAGTGTGACCACAACAACAACTACAACCACTACCCCTATCAACTAAAACCCCATCATCAATCCAACAACAACCAGAAGCCAGCCGAAACCCTCGTTATGCCCCCATTGTTTTTCATAGATTGTTTTCCATTGTACAAAGTGTCCCAGTTTACCACAAATTGATTAAGCCGCTATTGTCCAACTTAGTTCCAATTGTGGTATTAATTACTACGCGACTGGATGCCTCAGTAATTAGTAAACGCTCACAATCGGCGTCCGGATCTGTCCTTAATGAGTCGCCTGCAATTTCATATTCTTCCGCGATGAACCCCATTGAATCGTGTCCCTTGTACTCGTTTGATTAGAAATTCGTCATTATATTATTCCATCATACGAAATATGGACCCGATTTGAGGACTCACGATTTTCACTTAGTGATTGAGAGAAGTTTTATGCCCGATTTCTCTCAGTGTAGGCGAACACTGCGACAACCACTTGTGGAGCGGAGCTTCCGAGTGAAAGCTCGCAGCGAAGACACGAACCGTGGTCCGAAAGTCGCGACGGTCACCCCAACGGCGGCAGTCGGAAGCTCGTCGCTGACAGTTACCGTCAACGATGATGTGAACGATGGTGACAGGAACGACAGCGACAGAGAGAGAGAGGGAGAACAATAGAGAGAACGATGAACCGATGTAGACGCGTCTCACTTTGTTGTGTCGTATGCTTTTAGGCTGAGAAACTCCGAGTGAATGAAAGGGTGGAACGGAAAGGGATGGCACCAGAACCGAGTCGCCGGCGAGAAGGGGACAGAAGGCGACGTGGCTCGAGCTGCTCCGTCGGACTCGCTTGCACCCACTGACGTAGGCCGACAACCAACAGCCGGCTGTCCCGCTCCGACTTGGAGCTGCTTCCAGCGGTCGTCAGGCGGGGGGCGAACGGCGGACGGACGGACGCCTCTGTGCGCTGGAACGACCGTGCATGTTGAGGCTTGTACTACATCGTGGCCAAGTCGAGGCTGAGGCGAAGGGTTCGTTGAGTTTTCACCCAAATGGTTAGACAAATCGTTGTTGGTGCTGGTGAAAAAATATCTGAAAAATTGGTAAAAAGCGCGTCGAAAGTGAAAATTAAAGTGCAAAAAGCGTAGATCCGAGTGTGATCGCGTTGATCATGTGAAATCAATAGCGGGCGTATGAAAATCGCTGCGAAAAAAGCGAGTGAAAATTTTCGCGAGAGAGCCGTGAAAATTTCGTCCCACCCCCGGCGTTCCACGTCCCCCCCGGGCCCACGGCGAGGGCTGAAAATTCAATACACAGTTGGACGACGACGACGTTGGTTCGATGGCAGCGGGGGTCGGTGGGACTGGCGGGGCGGTGCGCGTCGTGCGCGAGCGGGGGTGCGGAGTGCGGTCGGCGGCGGAGGAAAATCCTTATACCTACATGAACGGCCAGGCCAGGCCAGGCAAAGTGGAGCAAATGTGAAAACTGTGAATGCGTTCGAGACAAACGACAGAAACGTAGAAGCGAAAAAAGTCGTGACGAGGACGCGAATTAGCGCGAAATGCGGTCGGGGGAGAAATCGACTTAATGGCGAAATGAAATGATAGAAATCGGGTGGAAATTCCGATGAAAAGCGAATGCAGAGAGTGCGAGCAAAAGTGGAGCAAACTCGACTGTGCTTCTGCGGCCGTCGCTCGGATCCGCAGGAAGTGAGCGAGCGCCAATTTCTGGGAACAGAGGCTCCTGGAGGTGGCACCTCCTCCAGGGTTGCCCCATCATCGTCGTGTCGTCGTCGTCATCGTCGGAGCGACGGCCATTAGCTTCATAATTGCGGTCGCGGTCGCCATACGAAGAAGACATGGAAAAATCGGTCAAAGTTTCCTCGAAGTGTATGCGTGCGTGTGGTGTGGCGGAAGGAGTTCGAGTGTGTGTGTGCGTGTAATTGTGCGAGTGAAAGACTTTTCCGTGGATTAATACGGTTGATTCAGTCGTCGTTGTCGTCGTCGTGTTCCTCCGCTCTTCCAATGCACTTCCACTTCCACGCCTTCCAGTGCGCGGCCTTCCCGCTGCTGTTGGACTTCCCGGCAGCATACTCACCACGTGGTGGAATCCGTGGTCGCTTCGCAAGCCTTCCATGGGGTCCCCAAGCACTTTGCCTGTTTGTTTTTCTCTCCTTCTCTCTCTCTCTCGCTCTTCGCTCTCCATCTCGCTTCCTCCCGCAGTCCGTCCTCGAGTTCCCTTTATTTTACTCCATCTCCACTTTCGATGTCCTCCGAGCTCGCGTTCTTCGCTAGGTCGTTGGTTTCTTACAGCTGTTCTAAATATCCTGCCACCATACATTGTATGCAGTACATGTGTGTGTGTGTGTGAATAGTCTTTGTGTATGTGTATAGCCCATACCTATTTACCAGAAACACACTTCGCGTGTCGTAAACTTAATTTGGTTTACACTTGTCTTCAGTTTGTTTTATTCAACATTTTATTTCTATTCCCATTATGCCATGTCCTCCTCCTTCGCTTCCACTATCATTGTTTTTTTTATGTTTATTTGTTCAGACCCAGACCGAGGCATTCATTGTTATTAACTTGCGCCCTCAACGACTGGATGTGTGTGTGTGTGTTCCATGGTATTGATGACTCTGAGCTTAAGTCTCGTGTGCTGCACATCGCGTTCAACAAACTTAATACATAAATTCGATAACAAATCTGCTGTCGATAACTGCACTCGAATGGTGTTCGACATGTATCCGATAAACCCGCATCGATCACTATCTCCATTCGAGTAATACAATGGTTGCAAATTTTTACTGATCATGTCATTATTTCTAAATGTAATACAATAAGGGTTCTTAAAACGTTTCTTTCCTATTCGCTCTATTATGATTTTCGCATTAAATTAGTTTTTCGCAGTTGTATTACGGAAACTAAATACTTTAAGCGATAATTTATTATCTCTGAACCAATAGTAAATTTGATCTTTTATTGAGTATATCAATATAATTCATTATAGAGAATATTCAAACAATTAGATTGATCGGACTTTTCTACTATCGTAGTCAATTTACTAAGGTCGAATCATTAAACATTTCAATGGTATTTTCGTTATAATTTCCTTGTTTTGAATATAAATTCAATTCCATTCACTACGATTTTTGTTCTCATGTTTGAACTCTGATCAATACATATTCCAATCGTGCCATAAATAGTTAAAATTTACTTATACAATACTACTGCACAAAATAATTCAAGACAAATCGAATATTCTCCTTAATTGAATTAGAGCCCCTGACATCAATTATGGTGATTCAGTGCCTTTCATGATCTAATATTTAGCTAATTTAATATGTCTGAAAAATCAAAGATAGTTACGAATCTATCGAGCATTTCAATTTTCGGTCCGTGATTTTAAATGTGCATAGCGAGTTTATATGGTTTTTTGATTTACATGGCTTGAGGTGTAAATCTAGATAATTGGTACATAGAAGAAGTCGTCCAGGGAATAATATATATTAGGAATAAGGAATAGTTGGAATCCATAATCAGGGCTACCGCAATAAATTGAATTGTTTTATTTCACTCAGTTACTTTGCTCAGCTACTTTATTTTTTGAAAATAGTCAACTTTTCGCATTCTGACGCCTCTTTCTTTGTGAAAAATGTAATGGAATCTTTTGCTGAAAAACGTCTTGTTGTCTTGTTGTTTATGGATATGATTATGATATTTATCCACCTAGAGATAAATAAAAATAGATCCAGAATGGAATATTTGAAAATCCCAATGGTTTTTGAACTCGTTCAAAATTATTGTAAGTGTAGTTGTTGGCGCAGTCTGTTGACCTCTTGCCTTGGAAAAGAAATTAGGTTACATTTTCAGGTCATCGAGAATGACATTTGTTTGTGGAAGGAAGCTCTGCCGGAGCTCACAAGAAGCTCTGAAGCAAGTCAGGAAAATGTCAAAAACTTCGAATGATCGAAAAATACCTGTAATTGTGGGAATGTATGTATGGATGCCATAGACATAGACACCGAGTGTACGAAAGAACGAACGAAGCTTGTAGATAGATATCCTTTGGCAACGGGCCTGGAAGTGCACAGGCGGCTTGGAAGGACTTTCGTTGACCGAAGGGAAACTGAACGAACGAATGCGCACGTGTTGGTGGAAATACTAGCACAAACACACACTACCAAAGGGAGGTAGAGACACATAGAACAACGACAAGCGACCAACAACAAACGAACGAACGAACGAGCGAGCGAAGGAGAGAACGAAAGCAGAGGAAGGAATAATGGGGGGAAGACGTGGATGTAGAAGTGGAAAGCGTGAAAAACAAAAATGACGACATGGAACGAAAATTCAATGAAAAGAGCGTGGACTGCCGAGGGAAACGTTTTCAATGAACGAAGAAACATTTCCTCGCATTGAAACGCAACGTGAAGTCGTGAACGGAAACGCGAAGTGCTTTTGCGTCAAGTCGAAAAGCGATAACTAAAAACAACAACAGCGGCAACGAAACCAAATAAAATTCAATAAATTTTCTCGTTTTCGTTTCGTTTGAAGGTTTAGTGAGTGCAGCGCAAGTGAAAAAGGCCGAGAAAAGGCGAAAAATTGTGTGTGAAAAGTGAAATCAATGCGAAAAGTCGTGTGTGAAAGCAAGGAAAGTAGCAATCATTACAACAACCACAACAAGCAAAAAACACATCCAATATATAACTATAAATGAAACAATCATTTCGATTGAAAACAAAAAGTATAGAAAAGTAACGCTTGCATTAGTTAAAGGACGATTCACTCCATCAGAATTGCTATTTTTACGAAAAACACAGCATAACAAATAATAATAACAACAAAAGTATAACAAAACTAATGTACAGTAACTGAAACGTACCGTAACGTAGCGTTAGCCCCATCGCTTACGATCTCATCTGTATATAACACAGCTCTACGTATTCAATCGCAACTCTTCAACCAGAAGTAAAACCCCATAAATATAATAGGAGTCTAAAATTAATAAAAAATAATTATAAATAAAATTCAACTTAAAGTAAATATTTTAATTCCATAATTAATCTGTGATTTATGTGATTTATTGTTTTCTCTCGAATAACAACAACCTATTATTATAACAACAACCGCAAAAAAATAAAAAGTAAAAGAAGTAAATGATATCCCTGCAAGAGGAAAATTGAGAAAAATTCCCACGTTCCACTGTCTCTCGAGGTTTTTCCCAGCAAAAACTCTCCGAAGTTTTGTAAATATTTCCGCGAAATTCTTTCTATCCATCAACTACCAATACATCAACCACTTATGAGAACCACAAACAACAACAATAAAACCCGACAACTAGAACCGGCAATTGTAACAGTAACAGCGTCCGTAGCCGTAACCGTAGACGTAAACGTAACCGTAACGTAAACGTAGTCTAGACGTAGTCGCAAAACCTCGTTGACCTAAACGCCTCAACACAACACTTTCGTCCCGTACCGTACTCTACATGTAAATGTCTGATCGTGTCGTGTATCCCGAAATGCGGCTCAGATGTCCTTCCAGACAAATGCGTGTTGCCGTTCATCTGGTGTAACACAATTATGGCCGAGCGGTCGTCACTAGATTATCAGAAATTGGATATATTGACGGTAGGTTGACCTAACATCGGATTCTTTAATCTATTATAAGACTACGAATTAAATAGTATACAATTAATGCTATTATATAGATTTATTTAATAGAAATTCAGCACGGTCTAAACATAACTAAGGGTTAAATTGTCATTGGATTGAAATAGAATATGAAATAGAATAATTCCTTGGATGATAAACTGTAGGAAGAATTGACGGATAGTTGAAAATATATGGATATTTCGCTATTATTTTATTTATACAATAAATGATGAAATATATATTTTCTAAATGGAGTAAAACATAGTACGATGTTTTTCCAGGATAGATATTTGTTATATTTAATCACAAAATCAAATTTTATTAGATAAGAGCGAAATATTTTTGTATTCATATTATAAGTACTACAATTTTAACTTCCCACTGTATCTATTGTCATGTACAGTGATCTCAATTAAGCAAACTACATTAGTATGAAATATTACGTTCTCGAGTGAAATAAAAACTCCAAAAGATTAATTGGTACTGAAATTCAACTTATGTTTCCCACTACCTTCATTTCTTTTAAATGCCCCACACTTGGGATCATCAGCGAATGGAGGCGAAAACAATTTTGTTCTCTTTCACGATAAACAATTACATACTTCAACTCTATCAAAGCAACAACAATTGCAATGACAATAACAAGAACAACATTAAGAACAACAGCAACGAGAACAACAAAGAGTTGTCGAGATAATAAACGATTTTATTGTTAAAGAGTTGGAAATTTATGTACGCAATTCGAAGTGAGGCTGCTGCCAAGCTTCGCAGTAAACTCTCGACCTCACATCATGGGGCGGCTGCATGGGGGTTGCTGCTTGGGGATGGAGCGGCGTTCTTGTTGTTGTTGTTGTATGGCTCGGTGACCCGGTTTCTACTCATTGTTGACCATTAAGGGCAACGTTTCCTGCATTGCGTTCGCTTCGCACGGCGCAGCCACCCCTTCATCCCATTCACTCGGTTTGTCTGTCTGTCATTCAGTCAGTCTGACTGGTTCACTATGTGTGTGTGTTTGTGTTGTGAGGACAGCAAAAACTGGAAATACAGCAAAAACAACAGAGCAGGAAAAACACCAACAACGACCACAAAAACACTCCATCCTTCAAGAACTCCGCGCGCAGCTCGTGTGGAAAACTGTGTCACATTCTATGCGCGCAACACTGAGCGACGGCGTTGCCACCGGACCAACTACCCATCTCTATAGTTGTAAAAGCACACCGCACAAACACACTCACACACACAGCATACACATACACATAGACAGCGTGCACTTCCTCCCATCGTTAGGTTGATCTATGACACGCTTTGCAGAACTTCGTTTTCCCACAGCTGCATGGCATGGAGCGCCCGGCGTTGCCACACTCGGCGGACGGCAGGCGCAGGTGGGGAAATAATTTCCAACCCCCTCGCCCAACTGTAAAGCAATAAGATGCGACAATAACTCTGAAACGCCGCTCGCTGCCGAGTCCTGCTGCGTTGCCACACTGAGCCGAAAGCAAGTGCATTCGCTCTAATTGAAAGTCTTAAATTCTCAACGACAGCGCAGAGTTTAACCCTAGACTGGAGGGAATATAAAAAAGTGATTGTAAAAAAATCAAAAAAATAATGGAATTCAAATCCCAGCTAGATTATATTTTACAACCCATCATCAGAAGCTCCATCTTGCGAAAAAATTGCTATGGATCCTCTGGTATCGTGTTTCAAAATAATCCACAAACATTTTAAATAACAGCGAGGGTTAATTTTGCTTTGCGGAAGAAAGTTTTCAAAGTTTTCTTCTGGCTCCACTGCTTATTGGGGTTTCGAAACCACTCCAATATGCGGCAGTCGGCGGCGACGATGAGAGAAAACTCGAGCTCGCAGTGCACTTCGCTTGTAATCCCTTTGACTCCTTGTCGAGGAAGCGGAGGATTCGTAGGTAGGGGAAGCCACTAAAAGGATGAGCTCGAGCGGGCACACGGAAGGAAGATGAGTTCATGAACTCTTACTGGAGCTCAAAGGCCCATAGTTCGATTATTCGAAATTCGATGGAATTTAAATTTAAAATTCAGCTAATGAAACGTATTTTACCTTACTTTAAACATGCTTCATGAATAGCTTGGGGAAGAAAACTGTATTAATACAGTTTGTTATAATAAAATAAAAAACCTGAAATGTATTATTTATTAGTTCAATACTTCAACTCTTCCATATTATGAATATATGAGACTAATTATAATTCAAACTGAATTTTATATTTTCTGTTCAATTATCTTCAATTCCATTACTTTATAATACTTATTATTTTCAATTATAGTTTAATTCCATTCATGCATACCAAAGAATTTATTTTTATTATGAATATAAAATAAAATCAAAAAATAATAATTTTCCATAGTTAAATAATTTCTATAAACGGAATCTATTATTATGAAAATAGTTCAATTATTTCATATTTCTTGTATATTTTTAGAGCAATAACAAAGTATTTTTACTTACATTCCCCTAATTGCAGCATATCCACCACATATTATATCTTTACCATAATACGATAGATATATGTATGTAGAAAAATATGTAGTAATTAGTTACAGAATTAGTAAATTATTGAAACGGTTGAGGTTCAACCAACAGTGTTTGAAAATGTTCTCATAATCAAAGTATCGGTATCGTAGAGAATCGTGACCGAAGTAGGATTTCATTTCACTCCTCTCAGCTGTTTTGTGAGAACCACAAATAATAACAACAATAACAGCCATCAGTAACAACAACAACAATAGAGCTCGATTACAATATAAATTTCAATGAATTGCTTGTTTAAGTATTAAACCGACCAGAGCGTTGTCTCTCTCTCTCTCTCTCTTACTCTACTGCTTTATCTCGCCCTTTCTTCCTTCTTTCGTCGAGTTTCCGTGGAGGGTTCGTGGCCCATTTTATTTATTTGTTGTTCTTGTTAGTTTTGTTGCCACTCCATTCGAGAGCCAAGTAAGACGCAGGCGCCAGAAACAACATAACAAAGTTATAAGAAGCAACCCTCGTCCTTCCTCGGACTCCATGGAACACATGCCATGCGACAATAACAAGATTTCATGTTGGCAACAAACAGTGCCAGCAACAACAACAAAACTACACCAACGTCCACACAAAAGCTAGAAAATAATAATAAAGGACGAGGAGGAATCGAAGAGGAAGAAGCAGCAGTTTATGCTGCGCAGCGGCGTCTGTTGTCCGTCAGCGACGTCGTTGTTCAGAAGCGAGACAAAAACAACTCCAGGGGGAGCGAGAAAGGGAGAGCCCTAGGAAGAGGAAACGAACAGCGAAACGACAAAATCAAGAAAACAAAAATGAAATTTATGGCCCAAATGTCCTTTTTGCCGCAATGAGCGAACAAAACGAGTCGAATCGGGTCGAGTCGAGTCGGGAGTCGGCGATGACGTGGATCTTCGACGACGTATGTATTTATGTTGCCCCAATACACGCGCAGAGCCACTCACACGCACCCAGCGTCGATAGTCTGGCAGGTAGCCGTGGACTGTGTCGTCGATGGTGTTTTGGGGATGCGGAGACAACGGTTTCTGGCTCGCTTTTAAAGTATCGATTTTTACATGAAATCAATTGGCAGCGTGATCCCCGAGAAAAGAGACGACGCCGCTTCCTTTTCTTTCCTTCTATTTCATTTCTGCCCTTTCCTTGGCACTTGTCCTCGCTTCAGGCAGCGCTTAGCGACTGTCGCTGTTCTCTGAATTCAGATGTTAATTCAATTAGCCTTCCGAGACGTCGTCCTTGCGTCCTGTCCGTCCATCCATCTATCCATCCAACCGTCCGTTCTACATTTCCACTACCTTCTTTACGTCATCCTCGTCGCTCAATTACAGGCACTTGCTTGTTGTTGTTGTTGTTCGGAGTTGTCGCTCGTTAAATTTGCATTTCCTTTCCTGAGCTTACTTCAATACGCCGCTAAGTGCAGTAATTGCCCACTATCTCTCACCCCGCCCACATGTCCACCTGGTACCCCAGGGACCACTTTGCGACTCCGAACATATGCGACGACGAGACGGTTGCAGGTCGCTCAGGGGTCGGGTCGGCAGGTTTTCCTCCCGGTTAGCAAACATTAACGACATATACGAGGCTCCGTAGTTAGTCTAAAGTATCCTACTGAGATCTACTCTTAAACTCTAAAATTAACTCTCACAAATATCATCAGAATCCTTAATTGAAAGCCGCCTAGGAAAAAATAATACACCCCATGGAGGGCAACGACTCTGATACATTGAACCAGTCGATACATCGCAAGTACCGATAAATTGCAGTCTCCATAGAATCGAATGACCGAGGGTTTCCTCTCTCTTTTCCTTCCTCTGGCCACCTTCAGACACGTCCCGCAGATTTGTCTCACTTCCGCCATTACGCCATTGGCTTTTGACATTCATGCTTAGACGTCGAAGACAATGGAACGGAAGCGCTTGAGCACCGTCGCTCGCCAGGACTCTTGACATTTTTATGATGTATGTGGGGTGGCAACGACGAATATAAACGTAACTCGATACAGGCGAGTGTGTATGGGTAACATAGTTCTCTCTGTGTGTGTGTTTGTCGGAGGGGGGCGAGCATTGAAAATGATATATATATACAAATATCTTGTATTTTATTTATATTGCAACAAATCGAAGCACTTGGGCGAAGAATGCAATGCAATCAATCGACTGATGGCTGGAAAATTCCCTCCGCACGAGACCCAGACGAGTCTCCTCTTCGTCGCAGAGGGCAGACCATTGTGCTGTCAAGAGGGTCGACAGCAAGAGTGCCGGAAGGGCAATCCATGTCTGACTGTGTATGTGTGAGCGACGAGAGTGTGGCATGTGTGATGTATGGACAAGGTGAATAACACCGCGATGACAGAGACGATTGACTCTCGTGTGATGGCTGCGACTGTCGGGGGCGGTGAGAGGGGCTTGAGCGAGAGTCTTGATGGAAATCGGTCAATGGACACGCCTCTCTCATCTCGCTGGCCTCTCCTCAAATTAGCTCGAGGACCATAAATTGCGGAAGGCTCGATCGGGTGAGGTGGTGGGTTGAGCCGACATCTGGCTTTTAAATTAATTGCACTTTCAGGAGGTGTGGTGCGGTCAGTGTGGCATTCCATCCAATGACAACGCACTTTCCCGCCCTCATTCCTGGAGCTCTATTTCCAGGGAACCAACTCTCGTAACCTATATCCAACCATCTGGTGTATAAATATTCCTACAGACTCTTTTGGAAGGGATATTTTACATCTATTAAGTGGGAGATGGATTTTTGTTCTCTCTATTTCTGAGAACCACGGCCTGTCTGTCTTCATTGCCTCTGCTTGGCAATCAATACGATGTCCCTGTTATTTTCCTGTTTTCCCTTGTTTGTTTTGCTCGGATTTGTCCGTCTTGAATTTCAAACTCTCTGGAGGAATCAGCGTTAATGACATAATTTTAAATGTCATGCCGAAAATTGCTTCAATCTCTTAAATATTACATTTTATGTGACGCATGCGACACAAACACACACACACACGCAGCACACAATAGAGTCGATGTGTCAGCAGTAGCGGAAAACCCGGCAAAAATGTTTGCATACTTGAGGGCGCACCGAGCATTGAATCCAAAATCAATAATGAATATAGACAGACAGAAAGAATGGAACACAATAGAATGGAGTAGAATAGAAAAGAATGGGATACGAGTATAAAAGAATTATGAATTATTTGAACTCAACGACAACAACGAGAACAATAACAACCAAACTCATGTGCAATAAATACACCATATTGAGGATTATTGCAAGCATTGAAATTTTGGCAACGCGGCCATCCCCACCATTACATCATCCGTCAATAAATCACGCTTCATTAT
Source organism: Coelopa frigida (assembly GCA_017309665.1). Lineage (NCBI taxonomy): Eukaryota > Metazoa > Arthropoda > Insecta > Diptera > Coelopidae > Coelopa > Coelopa frigida. The sequence goes on along the minus strand of CM029564.1, from coordinate 11,677,494 downwards.
GGCCCTCCAGAGGTGGTGCATCATCGCCCCGCGTCCGTCCGTTCGTTCGGCCGCCCGTGGTGCCTTCGGTGATTCATAAAATATGCAGCTTCAACGCTTTCCGTTGGTGTACTGAGAGCTTCCTTTTGTTTTAATGTTGTCCTGTTGTTGTGTTTTTGTTTCTACTTTTTTTTTGTTCTAATCCAAGTTAACAAACAATCTCTCCCACGTCGGGGTCTCAGGCGGAACCAAGTGTAGTAACACGCGTTACGTCCCGGGAAGACTTCGTCGGCTTCGTCGTCGCCCGAGAAGCTGCTGCTCTTCCTCCAGGCTCCAGTACCCTGGCTGTTGCTGGTGCCTTCGTGGAGACGTTGGTGTGATGCTCCGAGACTTGCCGGCTCCGCACACTCATGCGATCACACACACACACACATACAAGTTTGGGATATTTTTTGGTCTTCATCGTCCTTCGTCGGCGCCCTCCATGTGTTTTCGCTACTCGACTAACTGACGCTTTGTGGAACATAAATTCGTTTAAAGTTCCTTTCTATTCTATGTAGTTTCGTTCTTGTAGTCGCTCATTCTTGTTATTCTAGTTTTTGTTGTTATTGTTATTGATGTTGTTATTGTTTTTAGAAGAGAGCCTCTCTCTCTCTCAATTGCGTAAGTGCCGCTCTGTTGGTCTCCGTCCCGCATCAACTCCGTCAGCAACTCCGTCTTCGTCTCGTGCGTCTGTGACTGTGACGACCATCGTCTGACGTCATCCCGTCCTCGCTCTCTGGTGAAATTATTTGCAGAATTTCTCCGCTCGCCGGCCCGAATATTAATTATAAATGATAGTGCGTGGGGAGCGGGATCCTCCCGATAGGGTCTGGAAAGGGCTCACTTTGAATATGATGATGGCTCCTCGTGGGCAGAATGAGTCGGCAATGCGGAGTCGCTTCTTATCTTGTTTGGCATCGTCGAATATCGTGGAGGTTTCCTCTCGACCTGATCGATATCTGCGGGGAGTGTGGTGAACTTTCAATGAGGGTCAAGGGTTTTTCTGCACGGCACATATGACTCAACTCAACCAAATATATTTAAAATATAATCTAATTCAATTGAACAAGTAATTAATTGTATTTTATTTTCTTATTTTTTCAATAGGTTGGCAGCGGCTCAGGAAGCGGCGCTAGCAGGGCATCAACAGGGCTCCACAGGCGGGGGGCACTCGGGTCGAAGGGGAGCCCATCGCTTAGCTGATAGAATGGGTGGCCCAAAGAAAGAGGAAACACCACCTGGTGGTGGGCCCACATCACTGTTTATCCTTACCGAGGATAATCCAATTAGAAAATACACACGATTCATCATAGAATGGCCGCCCTTCGAGTACGCTGTGTTATTGACAATCATTGCCAACTGTGTTGTGTTGGCGCTAGAAGAACATTTGCCTGGCGGTGATAAAACAGTATTGGCTCAGAAATTGGTAAGACAATTAGGCCGTTAGTCACCGCAACAGTCACAGTCACAAAGAGGCCGTGAAATTGAATTTCAATCTAGATATTCTGGACTAAATAATGTTTTCTCTCTATCTTTCCCCATCTGTTTCGTTTCTGATTTTTTGTGATCTTCTCAATTTCAGGAAAAAACCGAGGCCTATTTTTTATGCATTTTCTGTGTAGAAGCATCGCTCAAGATCCTTGCCTTAGGGCTTGTTCTGCATAAACACTCCTACCTCAGGAATATTTGGAACATCATGGATTTTTTCGTTGTAGTAACGGGGTAAATCACTCAATTAACTAAATAATCATGCGAAATGTGCTCTCTCTCTCTCTCTCTCTCACTATCTGTCGATCCGTGTCTCTGTCACTCGCCACATGTATCTTTTTCTGTTCGAGAAACAAATACATTTCTTTCTCTCTTTCGATCTATCTTCTATACATTCACTCTCTCCTCTGTTCTATCTGTCTATCTATCTATCTATCTATCTTTCTCTCTATCGATTTATGTATCTGTCTATTCATGAATCTGTCTGTGTGTGTGTGTGCGAGTGTGTCCTTCTCACGATCTATTTCCAAACTCTCTCACCGCAAATGTCCAATGATTGTGCTCACTTGTGATAAGTGTTCTCTTTTTCACTCTTCATTTCGTTTGTCTCCTCTTTGTTTTCCGTTCTTCGCTTTATCGTTTCCGCTTGTGTTCGTTTGTTTTTCTTTTCCGTTTCCGTTCCGTTTCTCCTTTGGTTTCCCTTCTGAAACGCTTTCGTTTTGAAGAATTCGTTAATCAATTTATTTTCCCTTTGGTTCCTTTGAATTTTCCTCAAGAGAAACACGATTGCTTTGCAACAGAATGTGAAATTACGAAATAAAAAAATAATAAAAGAAAATACAAAACAAGAAAATGAACAAGATAAGAAAGAACTAAAGTCCCAGAAAGAAAACACATTTTAACACGCGCTCTCTCTTTCTCCCTCTCTCTCAATGCGCTTCATACACTTTTGTGTCCTTTTGTTCATTTTTCACTTTTCAATTCTCTCTCTCTCTCTCTCTGTATCTATCTCTATTCTTCTCGTATGTTTTTTTATTGATATTCGCTCTTCACTCTTTTGTTCGTAAATTATATTATTGCGTTTACGTTTATGTTGACTTTTGCTTTTACGTTTACTTTTGTGTTTCATTTCATTATTTTCGTTTGTGTTTTTATTTTGGCGCTCTTCTCTCTCGCTCTCTCGAATGACACGCAACGATTCTCAACCAACCAACTCAACCCAACTCGACTCGACAACCATCACCTCCTCCACAACCGACCAACCACCTGCACTCCACCACAACCACCACCACGACAACAACAACAACAATTATAAATACCACAACAAAAAAAACATCATCATGACTACAACAAAAACAACAATATTGCCCCCGTGTAGCGCCATGACGATCTTCGCCGAAGCAAATATCGATGTCGATCTGCGCATGTTGCGGTCCTTTCGGGTCCTACGGCCGCTCAAGCTCGTTTCGAGAATTCCAAGTAAGCCGTCCTTCGCGCCTATCGCCACTACTACTTAGAGATAGAGAAACAACAACTTCTACCATTACTACAACTACTATCACAGTCTATACATAGATAGATACATAGGCTACAGTACCATTATTTTACTATATTTACGAATTCATTATTAGATCGTCGATAGACATAGACCAACGATATTCCATAGATTATACCGATGTCTGTGTATAGTTATATCGTATAGTTCGTTACCGTTAGAGTTTTATGTCGTCTCCTAGTAGTTTATAATAAATATACAATATATCCATAGAGTACTCACATACAACATTATTAGCCGTTAGAGCAGAACTAGGTTCGATCGAGTTCCAGGATAATCGTAGTATCCTTAGGCGGTCTGCAGTCAGCCGATTTCAGTCGCTTCCTTGTCGAAGTCGAGTCGTCGTGCTACGAAACACGTAACCAGTAGTCCATGAGTCCAGAGGGACCATGAGTAGTCTGTTGAGCTAGCGCCGGACACCGAGAGTCCGATCCTCATACTCTGCGACACTAGGTCGCCCTGTTGATATTGTTTCCATTCGAATTCGTTACTGTTTTTTTTTTTTGTTTAAATTACCAACGCTATAGTAATTTATTTTACAAACCCGATCAACCATTACATAGGCCCATTGATTTTAATATGATTTGAAAATGCATGTACTTCGATGTCATTTGATCTGCGAGATCGTTTTTTATTCAATATTTAATGTTCTCTCGAATAAATGTTAGATGTAAGAAGATTTCCAGCTGCTCCAGTTCATCAGTCGCCAGCCGTTAGCTGCTTCAGCTTCAACATAAAGAAATATTTTTCCCCACCACCACTCAGTATAGAATTCAGGCATGAATTGTCCAATTCTCACGCCAGCGAGAGTCGGACAATCTTTGCCAACAGTGCGGGAAAAATCTTACTTTATCAGCTCTGCTTGGGTCTCCTTTACGTGTGCGGAATATAATTGTATGCCAAAAATGTCAAGACATAATATGCGTATACATGATGTTTATGATTTGTGTCATTCGTTTATTTTTCTTGCTGTCGAGTCGACACTCCTCTACACATACAATTTCCAATTGATTTAATCGATGTCATACACAATGTATAAATATGTTTGCAACAATTTCTGATTTTTCCACTCCCATATCACAATATCCATGTATACATATTGATATTTCTATGTGTGCTTTTGTAAAAGATTTTTCTCGGTGTTAAAATAAATATTCTCACTCTCTGCTACCAGCTTACAGATTGCGTTATCGATCAATTAACTAATTAATTTGTACTTTTCTCGCCCTTACTTTCACCAACTCCCCATTCTCCATAATCTGATTGTCTCTCCTTCATTCGACGACGCCTTCATACGTAAATGGCTCGTTATGTACACCAACAATGATTAAATCGACTATTGAAACGACAACATAAAACCAAATCAACTATTGCATATTTCGTTAATATAATTCGAATTTACATAACGTATTCTAACGTAACATAACACGGCATGCCGTAACGTAATTTAACGTAACGCAAAACCACCAGATTCATCACAATGTTCCCACAAAAAGGGCCCGAAGTAGATCTAAGAACTCTAAGGGCCATTCGTGTGCTACGGCCCTTAAAATTAGTCTCTGGAATTCCTAGTGAGTAGTTGAAATGCTTAGTCCTTAAGTCATAGTCCAATAGTACGTAGTTCCCTAGTGCTTTTCAGTTGGTCCATTAGTTTGTGAGGTCTGAACATTCCTATGCTAGGGGAATGGTCGACCCACATTATATTCAGTTCGTCCTTTCGTTGGTAGAATTTTATCGGCTACCGAATATTGCTTTTCTTCAAAATTCATAATTATTCTTAGATTTAATTTCAATGGCTGTAAAATGAATATGTAGTATAGAGTTTTATTGCCCACAAGTGCGAAGAATCACTGGGATATTTCTTTTACCAGCCATTGTTTATTCATAGTTTAGAAATAGATTCAAATTGAAATGGAGAGTATTGGCTCGACAGTAGCTTTTGAAATCCATTTCAACTTGAAACAACACACTAACATAGTTTTATTTGATTTCTAGTAGTTTTATTCGAACTTTATTTGTAGTTTCACTTTATTTCTAGTATTCATAGTTCGTACACTGATTTGAAAACTTTTGCCTTCTTCTTACTAATACAATTTGTCTTATTTCCCGTGATGCCGTGATGACGTCGACGCCCCGCAGGTTTACAAGTAGTTTTAAAATCAATTATCAAAGCAATGGCACCGTTACTTCAAATCGGACTGTTGGTTCTGTTTGCGATCGTTATATTTGCAATCATCGGACTCGAGTTCTATTCGGGGGCACTGCATAAGACTTGCTATAGTTTAGAGGATCCAAGTAATCATTAAATTCACCTGCCGCGTATTCGACGAGGAACACCTACTAATTCATTGTTTCCACTTTCAGATAAACCTGTGAAGGAAGGTGAATCAGAGACACCCTGTAATACGGATAACGCAACGGAGAAGGCGGGCGGCTCATATGTGTGTAATTATAATACGAGTATGTGTCTGGAAAAGTGGGACGGACCAAATTCTGGCATAACTAGTTTTGACAATATCGGGTTTGCCATGTTGACTGTATTCCAGTGCATCACAATGGAGGGCTGGACAGCAATACTGTATTGGGTAAATTGCAAAAACAATAAAAAAAAACAAATATTTACTTTATCACCTCAATTATGGAAGCTTAAAATGCTCCAATCTATGGTTTGCTAAAGAAAATCATATACCATAGTTTTTCAAAACCTTTGAAAATCTTAAATCAACAAGTCAAACTGAAGTTATCGTTCTTCCGCTCAGTGTAGAACTTGAGTACACTGTACTATGCAAGTAGCATAGTTTTCAAAAAACTTCAGTTTGATTTATGAGACTTTCTTTCAATAAACTGTATGTATTTTAAATGCTAACCTGTCTCTATCGCTCGCTCGTACCTACGTTCGATCTACTATCTGCTATCTCTGTCATACTATATATTATGTCTATATACATACTACGCATGTCAGATGTCTTACCATATGTTTCTCTCGACTCTATGTATGTCTAAGACAGCGTCCGTCGTCTATGAATTTCTTCAATTCACGATCTTCCTGACGAGGATCCGATCCTATCCAAGACTCGCATAAACCTAAATGTGTACCTAAATTTACCTAATACAGAATTGCCTATCGCAAGTCGATAGAGTTCTATTTCGAAGTGGTTTCAACTATTTCTTTGTTAAACGCTTTACAACATTTTGGTTTAATTTTAGTTACGCTTCTTTCATCGAAACAGAATGCGATTGTTGCGAACTTTGTAAAAATTTCTACACATGTTGAAATGTTTGATGTTTTTTAATGCATGTTCTCTTTGGCGCATTTTGTCTCCCAATGAACTCAAGGCATTGACCTGAGGAAGTAATTGGCGAGAAGTAATTGGCACATGGACGGAATGCTTTCAGAAATCTTTTCATATGAAACTATCTTTCCAAGTCTTTCCAAAATATTTAACAAAATGAAACTCCTTCACATATTAGTTTTCTGAAAAATAATTAAAATTTCGAAGTTTTACAATGAGACTCAAAAGTTATTTCGAAATGAATTAAGATGAAACTGACTTCATTTGCGAACAATTTGCGCCAAAACTGAACTTGCGAATGTGTATGAAAGAGAAATAACTTCTTAATGTTGTTAATTGTTCCTAGTGTACTATTACTATAACGAACGGGTTTTGTAAATAAATGGAATAAAATTTTAAAAAACAATCTGTTCGAAATTCCCAAGAAATTCATGATATGGCGCCAAATTCCAAAAGCTTATACATACACTACACATTTATCATCACAGTAAATTTCATGCCTTAAAATTTGCTTACAAAAACTTTCGCCCAGTGCATCTGCTGGTCAATCGCCTTCTAAACTCCTCATATCATATATCACAATATAGACATTATAGCAACACACATATTTCCATAGTCAAAGTTCATTATTTGATTCATTACACTGTAAAAAAGCCGTTGTAGCGAATACAAATTTGAGAGAAATCTATTATTCCATTTATATCTTAATAATATATTTTCATATGTAAATATTAATTAAGTTTCATTCTTCTCAAACTATCAATGTACTTAAGTTTCAGTGTATTTTTCTATATCTTGTACTATGTTATAGTTTCGTAACTTTTGTAAATTGCAATTTCATACTTCCGTGTCTACTACTTGTATATGAAACGAAAATCATGATGTTTATTATCATATTGAATGGGAATGGAAATCATATTATATTGTAATATTCTTGCAGACCAACGACGCTTTAGGTTCAACATTTAATTGGATATATTTCGTGCCTCTAATAATTATAGGCTCATTTTTTATGCTCAACTTAGTTCTTGGTGTTCTTAGCGGGTAAGTTGTCCAACACTTGTACATTTTCTTCAAAGCCTTTCTATGATTTTCAACATTATGTATGTTTATTTTTTCTATTTTCATTTATGGTCTTTCCGTTAATGCAATTGATTCTGTTTATTCTCAATGTTCTGTATATGTAAGGGAGTTTTCGAACGAAAGAAATCGTGTTGAACGTCGCATGGAGTTTCAGAAATGCCGTTTCCGTGCAATGTTTCAAACAGCCATGGTCTCCTATCTCGAACTGGATCACGCAAGCAGGTTTATAACATATAACGTCTTCTCTAGTCGATCCTCAACAACAAACTCTGTATACGTATTATGCCGCCCGAATACACGAAATTAGCTCAATTAGCAATCCAATGCTCCTCCATAGCAGATGCCTTTGCTAGTCGATATGTTAAGAGAGATCCCGAATCCTTCCGTCCCCTCGACCCACATTGGAATGTAGTTCTATAGTCAGTATTCAGTACCATAGTCAATATACTGTTCAAGTTAGTCGTCACTGTCTCCATCATATAGAGTTCATCTTCCAAACACCTGCAAATACGTTTTGTATTGAGTTAATGAGTCCTTGAAATTCCTACGGATACCGATGATGATTTAATGCAAGTTTTGAACATGCGTAGTACCCGGAACGAGTTAGTGGAATAACTCCACAGCTACTGATAATATAGTCACTAATAACGCACTTTATCCCACCCGCACCAATATTCAAAATAATTGCTTAATGAGAATATCATTTCATCGATCTTTCATCCATGGTAATGGTTCATTTGGGTATAAGAACTACTTGTTCACGGACGTGACAATGCTTACATTTCAGACCAACTCATAAAAAGTATAAGAGTGACCTAATTTTGAACCAAATGGGATCAGTGGTACTTGAATCCATATACATAGCAAAAAATCATTTTACCTGATTTCAATACAACACTTCAATACTCTGTTTTCCTTTCTTTTTATTTGATTTATTTTAGTTCAATTTTAATTTAGTTGACGAACTTGTCTATATACATGTATATCTACATCAAGTGCTGTTATATATCATATCAATATAAATATATAAATATTGTATGTATACGATTTACGATTATTCTTTGTAGTGAATTCGCAAAAGAACGTGAAAAAGTAGAAAATAGACAAGAGTTTCTTAAACTTAGAAGACAACAGCAACTAGAAAGAGAATTAAACGGCTATGTTGAATGGATATGTAAAGCTGGTAGAGTATTTGTTTCCAAAAAAAAAAAAAAAATCAAATTTTGAAAATCTAAAAACCTATTTAAGTAATAACACACAACCACGTACCTTCGATTAACACATTGATTGCTTTCTGACATATTTTCTAATCGACTATTCAAACACTAGCATGTCTCCAGTTGTACCCCTGTACAAGGCTAATTAACGTTTTAATGTTTTTCTTCCCCGCACGATCCGAAATTTCAGAGGAGGTCATTCTAGCCGAGGAGCGTACGACGGAGGAGGAGAAATTGCACATAATGGAGGGTAATACTTCGAATTACTTTTAGACCTCTCAACAACACATTGATTAAAACGTTTACTCTTTTCCTATTCATAGCACGGAGAAGAAATGCTGCCAAACGCAAAAAACTGAAAAGTCTGGGCAAGTCCAAGTCCACCGATACCGAGGAGGAGGAAGCGGAAGAAGATTACGGGGATGATGGTACGGACACTTCTAATTCTAAAACTACTAACAAAGACACTCAATTCGAGAAATAGAAAATTCACACCAGAAATACAATTAGTCGAAAAATCACAAAATTGCACAAAATTCTGAAACAAAAAACAAATACACATTCGAGGATCCGCAGATACTTTACCTCACACATACACACCACAGACAGAGTCACACACATGAGTATACCGTGAAATAAAGTATCTCGCCGATAAGTGCTCCGTTTCATAATCGTTTTGAAAGGAACTCAAAATCTACACCGTAATTTTGTTTTCGTTTTTGATTGATTTTTATTGTGTTATTCTCGTTCTTGTTCTCCTTCTTCTTTTTCGTGTTTCCTTTTCGTCCATTTTGTCAAAATATATATACTTTTATTGTATCGACAAATACGATGTCTTTCGATGTTCATTTTATTGTTGTCATTGTGGCATTCGCGATGTCACAATTGCAGAAGGTGGTGAAAAGGGCGACGAAGGTAAAGATTTCATGTATTTTAAACATTTTATTACTCAACACTCAAAACTAATTTGAGTTCTTTGTTAACGTTGAAAAGATTTCGTCCTTCTCCTTGTAAACGTTTGAAATTTTGCGCTTGCCAATTCACGATCTCTTTGTTTCCGTTTTTCTGTTTTAACCTTTTGTGTTTTCAATGTTCGTTGACACTGTGTTAGTTCTTGTATGTTCTCAGTGGTTTCTGTCTCTCTAGTTAGCGGTGTAGCCATAGTAGATTAATATAGTTGGAGGATTCGCCCAAATAGTTTTCATTTCATCTCATTGCAACTATAACTAAATAGTTTCCTCTCATCGTGTTCATTTATTCGTCAATCATAATCAATTAGACTTGCAGAAAATTCAATTATACATACAGTTTGTAGTTCCTATGGAGACATAAGCTCAAGCATTAAGAGAGTAGTCCTATACTAATAAAATTCTCTTTCGACATCTAGTTATAGAGTTATAAAATGAACTTTTGACATCTTGGTTACAGAATAGTCTATAGTGGTATACTTTATGAGATCTCCATTTCAACTACTCTTGTACTAGCTCAGACTCCTTGAACCCTATATTGAATCCATCAACATGGTCAGGATCATAAAAAATCATCGTTAGCGCTTCTTTTAGAGGCGATTTCATTTAGTTGTTAACATATTTCATGTGATTAGTTTCGATTTACCACGAGTAGATGATTGAGTTTTGAATCCTCTCACATTGTGTACTCTTTCACCATAACTTAAATATTACCAATGCAATTAATGTATGTTTTGTACAGTCATTCAAGTTATCATATCAGTCAGTGTGAATTACCATCACTTCCCGTGAGTCAGTCTATAGATCGATCAGTTTAGTTCCTCACAACACCAACGTACTGCCAAAACGTTGTACTAAAGTGTTTGTTACGATTACGATTTTCTATCACTACTACTACTTTTCCCTCTTAAATACTACGTCACGTTTCCTCAATGATATTTACAAAGGCTTTGTAAAGGATTCTAATTAATGCTTATTCTCTTACAATTCTATATTTTCATATAACAAACCAAAAAATCTAAAATCTTTTTCTCAATGTGTAAGTAAAATGTACTCCTAAGTTCGATGTTTATTTTTCCATTATTTCAATTTCGTTCAAATAAGTAAATTAAGTTTCGCCATTCGCCTCACGAGCATTTTCACGCAATGGTCCCTCACATAACACCTCGGCCAGTATCAGAATACGATCCATCGGCCGCAATAGCGTGTAGTCCTCACATCATATACGATTTCTGGTCATACACTTGGGTCTTCAGGAGATCTAGTTGATCTTGCTACATCGCAAAGTTAGAAACTTGTCATCTTCACCGTTCGTATCAACAGCATTATTATCATATCGCATTAAAAGACTACTACTTCTCATAGACGGTTCGAAGCTTTCTCCTCTTAAAGCCTGTGTGTAGGAAGCAATCCACTAAGCTAGAGTTCATTTAGTTTGACGTGTGATTCCGTTTGAGTTTTTCTTTGCGATATAATTTTCTTTGGTTTTATTTCCATTCTATTGTACTACAACTATTTTTTGTTTGATTGGAAGAAACTCTTGCTATTGAATACATGATCCGTAGCATCTGAGTAAAACGTCTAAACGCGCCTACTTGCTGCCAAATCTTATGACTAGTGCTGCTAACTTGCCGCCACATACTATGTAACCTAACCTACTAAACTATAAACGTATTTAGTCGATCATCATTTCTACTAGCCATGATTTATACGCCATCTACTTTTATACTAATCTACTACCATAAAACTATGAATATATATATATTTCTGCATTAACGTTAAGCGAATCATTCAAGCATTTGAGTTTTGATTTCAGTACCATTTTATTTGTTTCTCTTAATAATGCGATCTCCATCTCCATTCTCTCCATCCCGTCCGACGGTTCTGCCCATAGGATATCTGAAATCTCGCTCCAAACCCCAAGGGAGCTGCGTGGGATTCTGGCGCGCCGAGAAACGCTTCCGCTTCTGGATCCGGCACACGGTGAAAACGCAATGGTTCTACTGGTTCGTCATCGTCCTTGTGTTCCTGAACACCGTCTGCGTGGCGGTGGAACATTACGGCCAACCGAAGTATTTAACGCAATTTTTATGTGAGTAACGAGTCCGAGTGCAGCGGGTTCTACTCGGTTTCACCGGAAATCGACCGGTAGTCGGCTGCAGTACTGCAACCCTCCAAAGTGTTTACAGATACTAATCGCAGTTCTTATTTGTTATGTTTTCCGTTATCGCAATTTAATTTGATTCCTTTAAAATGCATAACTTATTGATAATTTCTTGATTAATCGTTATCGTTCTTTTCTTAAATGTATACATTTTCAAAAATAACAAATTAATAATTATATTTTCCTTCTCGTTTTTCCGTTTCCCGTTTCGTTTCCGGTTTCCGTTTCTGCTCTTCTATCATTTCAGACTACGCGGAATTCTCGTTTCTCGGACTGTTCATGTCCGAGATGTTCATCAAGATGTACGCCCTGGGTCCACGCATCTATTTCGAGTCGTCGTTTAATCGTTTCGATTGTGTCGTCATTAGTGGTTCGATATTCGAAGTGATATGGTCTGAAGTGAAGGGTGGCTCATTCGGTCTATCCGTATTGCGAGCCCTGCGTTTACTACGTATCTTCAAAGTGACCAAATACTGGTCCTCATTGCGAAATCTTGTGATTTCGCTGTTGAACTCGATGAGATCCATCATTTCATTGTTGTTCCTGCTCTTCTTGTTCATTCTCATATTCGCCCTACTTGGCATGCAATTGTTTGGTGGGCAATTTAATTTTAAAGGCGGTACCCCCGAAACCAATTTCAACACATTCCCCATAGCACTACTGACAGTCTTTCAAATTCTGACCGGTGAGGATTGGAATGAAGTCATGTATCAGGGTATTATCTCACAAGGTGGAGCCAAGAAAGGAATGATTTACTCCGTGTAAGTTTTATTTTCTTCCTTTCTTTCTTACTTTTCCCCTTTCTTACTATTTAGATGCTTTTGATTTTTATAACTTACCCTGCCTTCCCATAATATGCTCCCCCGCCCTTCACGTCTTCTCAAATCTAACGATATATATAAATTATTATATATATTTATTAAACATATAATTTTTTATTGATCCGACCTACCTTCTTGGCTTGTGTGCTCAAGTATTTTTCCAGTTTCTAACTTAGCTTGATATAGCTTTTCAATTAAGATAAGAGTGCATCAGAAAATCAGAAACTCACATTCTAAACTAAGTCAAAAATTACTGCTAGAACGACAAAAATATGCGATATGCGAATATGTCAAATGTCATTTCAGAATATATTTCATTAATTTTTTTAATTTCTTATCAGGAATGTCAGCTAATTGTGTAAATTTTATTCGACTTACTCGTCATTTTTTACTTTATGTCGTCTCGCTCCATACACATAAGTACATATGTCTTTATGTCAGTATTATGCCAGAGTTTACCAATATGTCTGCTATTATTTCGAATAGATACTCATTCCGTAGTAATATTTGGCAAAGATCAGTATAGTATAGAGTTCAGGTATAGTTAGAGATAGGAGTTGTAATGGGAGAAACCTTTAATAAACCATTGGAAAGCATTAGATTATTCTGTAAATTTGCTTCATTTAAAGTTTCCATTCGAAAATTAAGATTTATTCACCTTTAAAATCAGTCAATAAAATTACCATGAATTTCTATAATTTCTTATTCCATCTGAATTTACTCACAATCTCAAGAGAAAACCGAAGCTTTCGAATGGTAATCTGAGTAGGCTTTTGATAAAAGGTATGAAAGTTTGAAGATCCTTGTCACAATCTTCGGACCTTACCATAGAATACCGAATTAGGGCCCAGTTGAGTTAGGTGCCCCTTCACAATGTCCCCACCAACACAGACCCACACATAAACACACTACACTGCAAGAAAGCATTTGTTAAGACTATTTTCCGACCAAAAGTAGTCTTAATCAATGCAACCGTAAATTGTTACGAAACACAAAATGAAGGGTATTCAAAGCTGAAGCCTTCAAAATTATTATTGCTGTGAGAAACCAACCACACTGAAAGAAATCAAAAATATTGCAAAATCAAAACGAAAAAACAAAAATAAGTAAAAAATCACAGAAACAATTGTGTAACGATGTTCATACGTAACCCAGTGAATAACGCAATGCAAACAGCACTCGATGCTAGGTAAACGTTTTTCGATTGAACGTCGAACCATTAATGTGTACAATCCCCCACCGTCACGCTAAGTGAAGTCAAGCCACGCCCACGCGAAGACAGTGGCCGGCAAAAGTCTGAGCTATATGTGCATCCCAGCATTCAGTGTTTTTCCCACTCTCAATGTGTCTGTGTGTGCAAATCCACTCTCTGTACACTGAAAAGAAACACAAGCATTTATTGCTCAAACTTTTGCACAAATTGACTAATATATGTCCTGTGGTAAACCCTATATGTGTCCAGGTATTGCAACAACCAACAACAACCAGATATATACACTTGTTGATAGATGCGTTTCGTTAGCAATTCGTAGTCTACCGTAGTTTTAATCGTAGTTCATACAACTCTCAACGTAGTCGTTCTTCAATTATTCAGTTGTTTCCGATTTAGTAAAGTTTATCATTTCCACGAGTTCCTTTTTCTAGTCATAACCATAGTTGAGGAGTTCGATCAGAAGAACCTCAGTTCGTAGTGATTCTTGAAAACGGTTAAAGTAGTCGACCATTGGTTGAATTTCAACTTTAGTTGCATGTAAACTTTGACGAAACATTTCATTTTGACTTCTTCCATATTCAGTTAAACAAAAATACAAATGCTGAAGACAGGACGCTTCAAGAGTAAAAATATATGCTTTCATCAAGCGGCTTTAAGCCACAACAACATTAGGCCTTTTAAGACAGCTTCTGCACGCTTCACTTCACCACACAAAATCAAGCTTTGATTTTTATTTTCGAACACTGCAGCTTGTTTCTTATTCCGTTATTTTTTTCAGCATCACCAACTCAATACTTACTTTTGAGATTTTCTTTGCTCTGAAAAAACAGAACTTCAGTTTGTTTTTAAAGTTATACCTTGCACTGAATTATTATATTTTACTGATAATTAATTAGTTATTGGATTTTGTGAATATGGCTCCGAAAGTTAGTTCTTTAATATTGGAAGTAATAAAAATGATAATATAAATTCTAAATGTATGTCAATAATCACATTGTGAATTCTGTATTCATGAAAAAAACTACTTAGCTAAACGAATTTCAGTCGAAAGATGGGAAGCTTTCTGGGCCATTTTCACGAATCCAACCACGCGATGCACAATTAGGACACGGCGTAGAAAGAGCTACAAAGGCTGCCATAATTAGAAAAAGTGCCAACAAAAAACTTGGTTTAATTAGTTAATGGTTCTGCATGAGCGAAAATGCACTCAAAATACAATACGAAGTACGAAGTTTTCAAAATTCTATAAAATTGAATAACTTTTTAAATCGAGCAATTCGAAAAAAGAAAACGTTTTGAGTGTACACTGCAAGAAAATATTGCAATGAGGCTTCAAGTTACACATATGTTTTGCATGATTTAACTTTCTAATCACAATATGAAAAATAATAATATAAAGAAAACATCAATTGAAAGTGAATTGCGGGGTGGGCGGTAATTTTTGCAACAGAAGCTGGAAAAGTTATCCCCATTCCGCTGGTGTTGCCACGCCGCCAATCAATGAACGATCGTGTTGGCAACACTGAAGAAGACAAACGAACAATAAACAATAATTTCATGTAAATTGAAAAGGTTTCAAAGAAAAGGAGAGATAAATACCAAATGTCGAAAGAAATATTTGCAAATGAAATTAGGTGATGGATTTCAAACGAGTTCTCGCGAAAGCTCAATTTTTTGTTACAGTGTATTTTGCAGCAAACTTGTGCTTTTTCTGCTTTGCATTGCGATCTACACACGGCGTGGGGAGGTAAGCCTTTTGTAGGCGGGGCAACTCGAATCGAGTCATAGAAACGATACGGACAACGCTGGATCAGAGGCTCGGGTAAGGTGACCACGGGTGATTATGGCAAGCCTAACGTTAACGAACAAGGGAGAGTAATCACACCACAACCATCATCGTTCAGCCGAGTATCTTCAAGCGGGAGGCCCATGTAAATGCCTGCGCACTCTGGATCTCTTTCGTGGGGGTCCCGGGTGGGGAGGCAATTGCATGGACCTCCCCCAGTTATCTCTTCAGTTCGCTAAGTATTTTCATTTTTAGCCGTTTTTCATCACACTTCATGTGTTGTATTGTTAATATCAAAATCCCCTTTCTTATCCAACTCTTATCTTGTACTCTACTACTATCCTTATTTCTACAATTCTACACAAACCTTTTGTACAAATTTTCTGAACGCATTAGCTTTCTTACCCTCTCTACTACCTCTCCCAAACACCATACCACCTCCCTCAACCGTAATTGAAATCATGTATAAATTCACCAACACGACTCTCCTGCCCCGTCTTCATCTTAAATTTATTTAATTATGTATATGCTTTTGACTGTCTGTCAACTAAGTTATTCTATGCCTCAAGCGATGCGCAGACTTAAATCTAGCCAGCCGAATTATACGAATTATAGTCGTGTAGAATTATACTCTATTGTTGTTGTTATTGAAATTCTTTTCCACGCTCCCTCGACATGGACCGTCTTCGTCTCGCCAACGTCTCGATCGTCCCGAACCACGCCCACACTCCACACATGAGCAGATACTTTATCGTTTTGGTACTCTTCGGTAACTACACACTGCTAAATGTGTTCTTGGCTATCGCTGTCGATAATTTGGCGAATGCCCAAGAACTAACTGCAGCCGAAGAGGAGCAAGTCGAAGAGGATAAGGAGAAACAGCTGCAGGAGCTTGAGAAAGAAATGGAAGCTCTGCAGGCCGATGGTGTTCATATTGAGAATGGCGATAGCGCTGTGGCGGCGACCAAGGCGAAGAGTAAAAAGAAAGACGATGAGAAAAAGGAGGAGGAGGAGGTGACCGAGGGTCCAAAACCGATGTTGCCATATTCATCGATGTTTATACTGTCGCCAACAAATCCGTAAATACTAAATTGTTCCATTCATTATAACTACAAACTGAATTGCGTAGAGTATTTGCATAGATTATCTAATTGGGATGCATCAGGTTCTAACTTATCTTATGATGTACTTAATTTGGTTTTCAAGGGCCTTTATTGGGATTTAAATTGAGACTTATGCAATAACTGTAGCTAGAGACGGACGTAGGTTTCAAGAAATTTAAGTTTTTGTGGGTTCAAAAAAAAAATGAATTAATGATAACGATAAACTAGCACTCGGACTATTTTTTACTATTTATTTTTGTGAGAATACCAGTATTACTTCTTTATTATATATAGAAAGAATTAAGTATATTTCTTAGATATATGTAGATATTTTTGAGTTCCATTATCATTGATAATAATAATTAATGCAAGAACTTACTCTTCCCTCATAGTTGAAAGACATATTAATGGTATAAACTTTTTCTCTCTCACATTTCTCCGATTTGTTTTTGGATTATGTTCATTTGAATGCTTATGCTTTTGTTAAACCAATGAACAATCCTCATCATACCATCAACAACAACTATAATCGAACTATCTATCCACCAATGAATCCATCGTGTCATACCGCACTCACACCATTCGCCACCAACCACCACCAACACGACTGCAATCAAAAATACACTGAAATAAAACCCCATCAAACCCGAATCAATTGGACAAATTGCAAATGGCATAAAAACTAAACCCCGAAAACTAAAATTATAAAAATGAAATAAAAAAAACCATCGAAATCCCAATAATTGCGAATGATAATCATGAATTGGAATCTGGAATTATAATAAAAAATTCTATCAAAAAACAAACACAAAACAGGATACGACGAGGAGCCCATTGGGTTGTAAACCTGCCATATTTTGATTTTTTCATCATGGTCGTCATCTCATTGTCATCGATAGCGTTAGCGGCCGAAGATCCCGTGCGTGAGACTTCGCCACGAAATAAGATATTGAATTATTTCGATTATGCATTCACCGGCGTATTCACAATAGAAATGTTACTCAAAATTGTTGACTTAGGGGTCATTTTACATCCAGGCAGCTATTTAAGAGAATTCTGGAATATTATGGATGCTGTGGTCGTTGTATGCGCTGCTGTTAGTTTCGGTTTTGATATGAGCGGTAGCAGTGCTGGACAAAATTTATCAACAATCAAATCGTTGCGTGTCCTGCGCGTCCTCCGGCCCTTGAAAACAATAAAACGCGTACCAAAGTTGAAAGCCGTCTTCGATTGCGTTGTGAATTCATTGAAAAATGTTGTTAACATTCTAATCGTGTACATATTGTTTCAATTTATATTTTCTGTAATTGGCGTACAATTGTTCAATGGGAAATTTTTTCATTGTACGGACGAAAGTAAACATACTTCCGAAGAGTGCCAGTAAGTAACGAATTTCAACCCAACTACCAAATACCACCACCCACCATCCATTCCCATAACAATTCTTTTGTTATACGTTTTAAGTTCTTATTTTGTCGTAAATTTTCAAAACAGCTCGAAATTTGTCTCTACATGAAGTTTTCATTTTCTACACCTTTTCCAACTTTAATCCCGTCTTTTGTTTCCTCCCATGGTTTCGTTTCTCATAAATGTGGACAAGATCGATAAAACCCATGATTCGTGTGTGTTTTTGGTATTATTTCTTTTAATTTGTTGTTGTTTTTTATCGGTGTTGTTATTGTTGTGTATATTGCTGTTGCTTTTAATACTACTCACCTTAGCTAGTTTCCAGTTATCGCTCTCTCTCTCTCTCTCTCTCTCTATCCTACTCTTTGCCTCCAACTCCATCCGAATTTCCGCTCGTTCGTCCGATCGCTTCAGTGTATTCCCATTTCGCTGAGTGTATTCTCTATCGCTCCGCCCACTCCAAACACGCCCCGAAGCGATTCCTCGACCACGATCACGAAGAACGCAACGTTAGCGATTTGCGAATATCTTTTGTCTCGCGCTTAGTCCATATTTTCCGCTCTATATAGTCAACTACAATCTATACGTCTCGCTGTATATACATACATAGATGTATGTGAATGTACATAGATGTCTATAGCTCGATCAATTGTCGTAACGTTTTTTCGCTCTTTTCGCTCTCTATGTGTCTGTATGTCTTTCTCTCTCTCTCTCTCTCTCTGTCTATGGCTCTCTATAGTTATAGTTCTAGCTCTAGTTCTCACTTTCCTCTAGCGAATAGCCAAAGAAATATGTCTTCTAATGCATTGTGTTATGTGTAAATATATATCCACTGTCGCCTTTTAGTCGATAGATATATTTTCCAATACAATTTTCGAACAATTATATGTTATACATTTGAATCACTCATCCCACAGTATTTGGTTCGACTAGATTTTAGCGATCATCAACTATGTAGTTGTAGCAGCAACAGGAGTCCTTTAGTCGTTGGCCGGCGTCTTTTGGCTCGGTCATAGTAAGTCTAACTATATGTTCTAGTCTAGCAATCATCATCTGTAGCGTCTAGCGAAGCCCCGAGTCGGAAGATGCTGTCGACGGTTGACTCCATTCTCCGCGAGGAAGTTTTCCTTACATCGCTTTTTAAAATATATTCCAATATTACTCTACTCTTTAATACAATAAAAGGTCAAAACCATTTGCGAAAAGATTGAGAATTCCTTGGCAGCGACTACAAAGCGTTTTGTAAGGATTGTGAGAGTCCCTTGAGAAGAGCGCAATTCTCGGATAGCTGCCAAGACATACAATACAAATCTTTCCAAGCGAAGCGAATAATTTCTAGTCGGTCAGGTGTAGGTTGTCATCATCGTTAGGAGTAATCATCATATTTTAACGTGTGCAGCCCGGGAAGATCGAGGCATTGCAAGTGGTTTCGATCTTGAGAAGACTTAATGGTTCGATGAATGATTGATCGGAGGAATCACTAATGAGAAGGTAATATGGAATCATTAGCCATATATTTAGATATGCTCTAAAGAGATATAGATATAGAGCGGATCCACACAGACAGATTTCACGGTAGAAGAACCGGCTTAGAGGAGACCAAACTGATGATGGAACAATATGTTTGAAAACCACTTGTAATGCTTCCTGCGAGAATCCCGGCTGCCATGGGTTAGGAAATTGCTTTTCATTGCACTGACAAAAAACATTTGAATGCACCTAAGACTACAGCGAGGGAAAGAGAAATCCATTTTTCACTCAGAACGTGCAATAAAAGTTTGAAATTTCCCAAAAGATGAACCAAATAATTCATAATTTATTTTATTAGTTTTGATTTTTTGTAGAAAAAAAAAAATACAAAATGCGTGCACAGATTTTACAGAATGTAAGAGTAGCATTTTAAAGTTTCCCGCTTGTTTATTTGCCTGATTACACTGAAAAAAAATCACGCAAGCAAACAATGCTTAAAAAAAACAAATCAAAAATCAAATCACAAACTATTGAGAAAAGTAACGAGAGAGGAAAATTCAAGAGAATCAAATCGAACTTGAAGGTTTTTGTTGTGAGAGCGCAGGCACCCCATCACAGATTCAGGATATTCAGTCCACTACAGTACTGTATAAAGTTTTGCATTTTGCTCTGAGAGATGGAAGGAAGGACATTTTTGACTTGGTGTCGATCGTATGCCAAAGAGTCCATATTACTGCCAGAAGATTTCTTAATAAGCTTCAACGAAAGATAACCGATAACACAGAGTTACTGAATCGGAGACGCCGCGCTCAAAATCAATTCAAATTCAAAACCTAAACAAAAAACGAAACTAAAATCGAATAAGGAAAACCAAAACATATCAGTTCCATTCGAAACCATTCGAGAGAGATTTGATTTGGAAAATCTGCAACGCTTGACCACGAAACCAATTGAATAGAACATCTGAATGAAGCAAAGAAAGAAATTCTCAATGCTGGATTTCGTAAGCTCTGTAGAACAAACCGAAAGCTGCTTTCATTAAGATTTAGTAACGCTCGAACCGCGCCTTACATTCATTAGCCTAGAAATTGGTATGTGAAGAACTGACATAGTAGTGAAATCAGCCGAAACCCCAAAAATAAAACAAAAACAAAGAAAACAAAAAATCAGTACAATCAGTAGTTGAAAAAAGGGCTTTTTATGTCAATCGAACGAGAGAAAACATGTATTTTTGTTTCCAACCAATTGCCATCATTAGTTTCTCAACATTCTAGCGCTTTCGATGTTTTGTCATGTTGTCTAAATACTCTTTTAGTTTTACTTCTCAATTTTAGTTTTTTTTTTGTAAAACATTTTTTTGAATCTTCCCGACCACAAACCACCGAGAAGAGAAGAATCAACACTGACACGGCGTAAAATGAAAAGGAGAAAGACTTTTTGTTTTAACTGTTTGCCTTCGTGTGCAGTGAACTCCCCGGAGTGCGTATTGGACAAACATAATTTCTCGCCGTCTCTTCTTGGCCGCAGTATATGTTTGTCTTTCGAAATATGCAAGCTCCAAGAAAATTCTAACGTTACACAAACAAAAGAAAAAAATCGTAGAATGCTCACAATATGACAACTAAAACCAGTGCGAGTATTGCTGTCTGTACACATCGACTTGAGGTACCCTACACCCCAACAAACCGGGGAGAGAGAGACTTCAATAAAACAAAATATCATCATTGCAATCGGAGGAGCCAAAAGGACATGCTGTTAGCCGACAGATCTGGGTGGTTTGTTGCTGGGTGTAGGGTACAGGAGCAATGGTGCAGCGTAACCCGAGTAAAACCAAGTGTTTACTCTTTATCGTTTCCTTTCTTTGCTTCTTATAAATGTGTTTTTAGTTCCTCTTCTGACTGTTTCTATTTTTTCTAAATTTATAGCCCCACTAGAAGAACAACGTGTCAATTCCTTCCGACACCACTGTTTGTTCGGTGGTTCCAATACATGTTTTCCAATCTTCTAGACTCTGTAGATTTCTTTGCATTTTAATCACTCTGTAGACTTTAACTTCATTCTTGTATATACTATATAGTAGACGGTCAGAAATATTTTTATTTTTTTGGAAACTACTGCAATTTTTTATTATTATCATTTGGGTTTTATGCTATACACTGAAGCTTTTCACAGAAACAACAGCAGACAACACCACAGATTCACTGAGCCACCAACCAGCCGAACAACACCCGAAAAGCTTCGCCTTCAAACACTTCCATACCATCTACTCGCGATTGGACACTTGTAAAAATTCATTGTTATACAAACTCTGTTTTAATTCCATCGTTTCCTCCTTCTGTTGAGTGTGTTTTTGCAACTATTTTGCTGTTATCGATTTTGTAACATTTACTATTTTCTTTACGCCTAAGTCGTGTGATTTTCCATCACTTTATTATGGTTTTGTAGCTTCTGTCGCTGTAGCTATAGCCGTATTTGGGGAAACTGAAGATGAAGCTTTCCTTAAATCATGCACAGTGACGCCTACTACTTTTATGTAATATTGTATTTATGTATTTCTTATGTTCTTATTTTTCAATTGAAAGTGAAATGTAAATAAAACACACGTACATCTCACCACACTCACCTCATCATGCAAACTCATAGCTACCATCGACCTATTATCACTTATTTACTATAACAATTCGATTTCTCCCCCCTCACCATCACGCGCCATCTACCCTCGCGCCATCCAAACATCACTATCTTTTCAAATACCTGCCGACTAATAAATCCCTCCAAACACCAATGTTCATCGTTGCCGCGCCGAACCAAAGGGGTTCCTACTTCAAGTACGAAGAGGACGAGCTGTTGCCCCGCCAGGAGGCGCGGGTCTGGCGGCCGCGCAGCTTCCACTACGACAACGTGGCGGCGGCGATGCTGACGCTGTTCGCTGTCCAAACCGGCGAGGGATGGCCTCAGTAAGATACCACAGATCACTTGCTTAGTTATACTTATGAGTTTTTCGTTTAACTACTACTATGTATATGTATCTTATCTAGTTTTGTTTCGAATTGAAATTTATAAAACATCCTTTTGAAATTCCACGCAAAATCAATAGAGTCCTACAACACTCCATGGCTGCCACATATGAAGATAGGGGTCCAATACAGAATTTCCGGATTGAAATGTCCATATTTTATATTGTATATTTCATTGTATTTCCATTCTTCTTCGTAAACATATTCGTGGCCTTGATTATCATAACATTCCAAGAACAAGGCGAAGCCGAGTTGCAAGACGGTGAAATTGATAAGAATCAGGTGAGATTTTCCCCATCTATAGCTTCTATGTCGAATGATGATTCACCGATCGTAGATGAATCGATCGAAAAGCTTAGTTGTAGCATCCTCAGTGTTATGTGTGCGTTCGTAGAACAACAACTTGTGTCCATGTGTGTGTGTGCGTTTCTCTAGTTGTTCTTATTGGTTCCTTTCCTTTCCTTGCCTATTTTAGTTTTCTTATACATTCTATTAAAACAAATATATATACAAATTTAGAAAAACAAAAACTACCTGTTCGCTTAATGTGCTTTGATGGAACAAAAGCTTTCATTTCATTTTATTTTCTCCCCTCCGAACCGCCCCAGCCCTCGAAAGTAGCGACCGGTTGTTGGTTTCCGTCATGAACACAGAAACAAATAGATTTCACCGCACTGATCGGGTTTCCATACATGTAGAATAGAGAAAACTTGGAAACCATTCTAAATAGTTCGATGGAGATAGAAGTTTAGGACATTGTCCTTTAGCTGAACAACTTATGCTCACAATTATATCAGCTCACTGAAGCCTACAGCTCTCGTAGAATCAATTTTAGACCCATAGTATTATCTTCTTAGTACTTCTTAGTACATCTGACTTTCACATCTCTAGATAATCTTCAATCATTAGAATAGACTTATTTCTTGTAAAAAAAACACCTTTACTCTAGTTTAGACGAGTATACGAAATTTCCAAATATGAAATATAAATATTGAACATTTACCGGAACTTGAAAATGTATAAAATGCATAACAGGTATTGCTAGCTTTTTCAAATCATTCATCGTGATTTCAAAAGCCCTGCAATTCCTCTGAAGGTTTGTATCAAAAAGAAAAAAAATCGATAAAAAACGGCAAAGTTTCTGTTTTTTGCTTCTATTTAATTGAGATTTTTAAATAGTGTATCATTTTTTTTTTCAATGGAACTATCGACTTCCCAGCAGGTTCCCATATAATCCTTTCATGAACTTGGCCTTGGGAAGTCCATACTTCATGTTTGTACTATTGGCGCTTCTTTGTACTTAGACGAAAATATTCTTGTTTTAAATGTTTTCTGTTCTAATTTGTATAGTAATTGTATTGATATTAAAAATAGAAATGTGAAATTCATGCACGTCGCTCAAATAAATATTGTACAGATTTTTGTTGAAGGGAAGTGAATATTTAATTGATTTCTCGTTTTGTGGAACGAAAACAACAACCCGCTATCCTTACAGAAATCCTGCATAGACTTCGCCATCGGCGCACGCCCGCTGGAACGGTATATGCCCAAGAATCGCAACACCTTCAAGTACAAAGTGTGGCGAATAGTCGTCTCGACGCCCTTCGAATACTTCATAATGATGCTCATTGTGTTCAATACGCTGCTCCTGATGATGAAGGTAAGTCCAAGTCGTAAACCAATGTCTATAAGTTATCAGTTAATTGTATTTCATAAAGTATACGCATAATACTTAAGCTGACTTTAGGTATTCAATGTAGGGTACAGCCGACAAACTAACTCAGAATAGATATTACTACATTTTTACATATTACCTACTACACATACATACATACATATATACATAATTTTCTTATTTCTTGTTTCGAACCTAGTATAAGTATTAAGAACTTAACTTAAATCAATGTTGTTCGTGTATGTTTGTGTGAATTCATTACGTGCATGTAAATTGTAAAATATACATATTTGAACCAGAGATGCTATTTTTGCTGCTCAAATTAAATATTTCTCAGTGTACATTTTTATGTCATTCTTTTTATTTACCATTTCCACATCACGGCACATTTTGAATCAAAATTTCTTATGTTATTTCTATCCTATCTCTCAACTGTGTAAATTTCCCGAGTTTGTTTGTGTATATTTGGCTTTGTTCGATTGAAATAATACTCTTTCAATGCAAGTATTGAACACTCTCCCGATGTGAAGGTAACTTGTCCATCACGATTAATTGAAAAAAAAAAAATAGAAGTCCGCAGTCCTTGTTTGTCTATTGGTACCCTTTCTTCCGTTTGGTGTATGTTCAAATTTCTTAGAAACAAATACTCTTGATTTAGTCTTGTATATTGAAGATTCAATTCTTTTGAACTGCTCCAGACACTGTAAAATTCTAAATTTATGGAAAGCCCAGGGGCTGCACACATTATCCACAACCCATCTATTTTGTTCATCCAAATCATGAAAGTCCACAAACATACACATTACAACCCAGCAGTATAGTATACATATATAATAAGTCTAGTGTAATCACAATTGTAATCTGAATTGTACTAACACATTTATATACAGAAGAATTGTACATAGTTATAAATATTTATATATATGAGCAACACATGGTAATAAATTTCTCTGAACTAATTTGAAACATTTTAATGCAGTATCATAATCAAGGTGATATGTATGAGAAATCGCTTAAATACATCAACATGGGATTCACTGGAATGTTCAGTGTTGAAACAGTGCTGAAAATAATAGGATTTGGTGTGAAGGTAGGTCTGACTGTCCACTGTAAATATTGTGAGAAATCCTTGAGCCCATGGGTATTACCTTAAGTATCATACGAAGCTGAGGTTTACTATGTTTTTGACTTATTTAGATCTTTATCTCGGAACATATTCAATCGAAGGTAAGTTACTGTAAATAAATTGAAAACGATTCTCCTTTCAATTGGCATGTTTTATAAAAGGCCATTTTTGATAAAAGCTTATAGCACGTTTTATGCACTATTCTTCTTCGCAGGCAGGGAATGTAATTAGCAAACGGCGCATGAAAATAGCGTATAATAGCTTCCTATTTTACACCTTACGATACTACTTTTCTTTAATATTTTAGACACTTCACAGAAACACAGCAAAAATTCGAAAACTAAATTTAGCGAAAACTTACCGAATTTGAACACTTAAGCAATTAGGTCGAAATTAGCAATTAAATAGTTATTTAAATAGATTTAAAATGCATGGCATTGGACCTTTTTCGGCATTATAGTACAGTATCGATACTCTCAAGAGCTATGGAAAAGTACCAACAACTTATATTTGCCAAATGACTCCTGATAAAATTTTTACAAATATTTTGTTTGTTTTATAATCTTAGTAGTGTATAACTTTCATATTCAGAAGTTGTGCTGATCCGGTCTTGTTATAAAATACTTCCATCAGTTTTAGAATTGTACAAATACTTATTCTCACTTCGCAGAACTTGCTTTATAGACCGCTGATACTTAGTCCTACCCATATTTGTTCTTACTAATGATGATTAGAATTAAAAATTAGAATTAGAATGCATATGGGTATTTTTTAAAGCTCTTACCCAGTTGTAGTTGCCCTAGAATCCCTTGGTCCCCAAAGTATTCCAACGTTAGTTATTAGTAGTGTAAAATTTTACTAAACTTCATGTATTATTTCTATAGAGTATGGTATTGGATTGTGAGTTCTTGCATCATGTTTTGTGATCTTTTCTTTCTATAGTTTCACGATGCTCCGCCCACGCATAGCGACATCCTGACCTACATGAATCTAGTGTTCACGTTGTTCTTCTTTATGGAGACAATATTGAAAGTAATTGCCTTCGGATGTACGGTAGGTATTCCCAGAACCCGGGCTCGTTTGTTCTTATAAGACGCGAACGGTAACAGACAGTGGTCCTTCAGCTTTGTATGATCTTAAAGAAACCCTCTGGGACTCATCGATCCCCTCAATAACACGACTGGGCTACTTAGCATACTTACATATACTGATAATGTGCTTGTTCTTCCTCCCTAGAACTTCTTCAAGGATCCGTGGAACATATTCGATCTGATCACCGTGCTGGGCAGTATCGTTGACGCCCTGTGGATGGAATTCGGGGTAATTATTGAGTGTGCCTCTTGAGAACTACTTCTTATTTGCAAGCCTCTATTTTCTATAAACATACATATCTTTTGACTTGCTGAACTTTTGAGCAGTTGTTATACACGAACTTATGTTTTTCAAAGTTTATATGCAATAATATGAAAGAAATTTAACGTGATATTTCCGAGTAAGGATTCTCAACGATGAGAATGTGTTCAGTTTGTCTCGAAACCTGATCGACTTCAGAGCTCTTTCGATCCATTTGAATTTAGATGTTTCGAAGAAGACAACTGACTATTAGTTGTTTTGCTATGAAAACGATAACTTCATGAGTTGTGTATACATAATATAAATTATTGCCTAGGAAAGTTCGTAATTTTGTTTATCAAAGTTTCTATATAGCAGACATTAATTAAGTGAATTTTTCTCATAGCTCTAAATATTTATGATATTTTATCCGAATCTATATTATATTATAAACTTATTTATATATCATAATAATTTTTAATTATAGCATTAAATATTCAATACCAAGCCAGAATAATCATAATAATCATTTCTTTTTTTTAATTTTCCTTTTTCATACTTTATTTTCTTGAATACGAATACGAAAACCAAATACGAAATGGGGTCCAAAACAAAACCAAAACAAATGATTTTCAAAAAAATCCAACTACAACAACCAAATTCAAAATTCATTACAAAAACCCGATACTCAACACAAAAACAAAAATTACAAAAATAATCAACAAAAACACTTTGTTTTTGGAATGGAAACCAATGAAAACTCCAACGAAACAACAACTACTTCAACTCAAATTCATATACAAAATGTTTGCTTCACACTCCAACTTTACTTTCCTGTCACAAAAACAACCATAATCCAAAAATCGAACATCCTTAAAATTCCTAAACAACCATACTAAACACCATCAACTAAAACCAAACTCCTGACCACAAAACAAAATACCTCAAAAAAATATCTAAATCATCTAACAACTACAACAATTACAACAACAACATCAACAACACCAGCACGATGTAAGTACAAAAACACTCTCTCTATCTCTATCGCTCTCTACACACTGTATACCAAATACATCGATTCATTATTTCAATTAAAACCTTCGATCGATTACTAATATTAGTTATTAAATCATTAACATCTAATCGTTCTGTGTATTTTGTGCTTTGAATTTTGTGTTTAGCTCAGTCGATGTTTTAGTTTGTGATTCGATTCCGAGATCCTTGTTGGTTCCATATGTGTTTCTATTTTTTTCATTGGATCACTTTAATCATTATTTTCATTTTGTTTTAAAAATTATTCGTACAAGTATTGGTCTAAAAACCAAAAAAAAAATATATCTCTAATTTTCCATTGGAGAATTGCCGCTTGCACTCAACTTCTTATCAAATGAAAATTTTATTATCCAACTATCTCAAGTTGTTATATTTTCAATTCTAAAAAGAAAAATTAATAATTAGTTTATTAGGTTTTTCTTTAATCATCTTTGTTTTACATTCCCCACGATCACATCTGTTCTTTCATTGTCATATTTATACTAATCATAACTACTACAATACTAATTTCGTTCGATGTTTCAATAATAAACTACAGTACAAAACAATATGCTTTTATATTGAATGACCGTTGAATTAAAGAACTTTCGTATTTAATTTGTGGAATGCTCTCATTTCTTACTAAGAAGGTTTCCTAACTCGTTAAGCTTATTAAGTTCCATACTGATTGTATTTTAAGGTGCTTTAAGTAGTTCAGTCTAAAGAGAATTAATGGTATTTTATGTTATATTTGATTTGTGCGAAAAATGAAAAAAACATACAAAAAATAACCCATCTAAGAAACTAAGAAAAAAAAAACGAAAAAAAAAGATGAAATGAAGTAAATTCCCGAAAAATTTCAATCTGAGTTAATTTTCTGACTAATTTTAGTTTTTTTTTTTTGGTTCAATTTTCATCTTGGGTTTTTCTTTCAATATTTTCATGCAAAACGTGCCTCTAACTTTTGATTTCTAAATTTTATATTTTCTGCATATAACTTTCTTGACACAATCCTCTTTCACTATTACGGATCACGCTGTTTCTCATACACACATACTCGCATTGAAATATGATCTGTTCAACCACCAAAAAATTCCACCGACGCTCGAAACTCATCCACATTCTCGAAATTGTAACGCGCTCCAACCATGCCTTTGGAAATTGGCCATGTCTCACCGACACAACACAAATACAACAACAACTTCGCAACCAACATTGAAAAACACATTGAAAAAACCCTCTCCGACAACAACGCCGCAATAATCATCACCACTACCGCCACCAACTCACCACGACACTACAACCACCTCCACCACGCGGACCAACCAACCACACGCTCACCGCCACAACTACCACCACCAACTCACGACAACCAACCAACAACATCTCCACCGTCAACATCACCACCACCAACATCGCAATTACGCTCAATCAATCAAAATATCACAGCCAACTGACGCAACTGTAAGTAGTCAGCTATCGATAGATAGACCGCCGCAGAGATAAGTAATTTAATTTAAACTAAAGTTTCCAACTTATACGATATTGGATTTTGAAATATTTTGCTCTCTATTTAGTTGCTCAATTTTTAATCTATTGTAAATCGAAATAATTACCTAAGCCAACTAACAACTTAGTTGAACGTGATCTCAACTTGCTTTGTATAATTGACAATGATATTTGAAAAAGTTTTCCACCTTGTATTGCTTGAAATAAAACCAAGACTTCGCTAATCATTTAAAAGACTAAGTAATGATATTAAAACAGAGCTTCTTCTACTTTGCAAAGTTTACATTCTATTAAGTTCACACATTAATTGCAATTAGTTGAGTTGACGATCATTTTTGTACTGTTTACTTCACCATTTTAAGTTCAACGCTTCCGTCATATGATTATGATTGATTGATTAGTTCCCGATTTATGTCCTATGAAATCTAAATGCTACCAAAACTAACAAATGATAATGAATCGTAAATAATATCACTGATAAGTTTTCGTAAGTCGCACACTTAGTTTTTATCAAAAGTAATGTTGATTCCAATGCTGATGACGTGTTTTCCTACCTGTTTTCCATCTACTTTACGCTCAAGAATCTTTTTGCACCACCGTAACTGTAGTTAAATCGAGCTATCGGCATGTCTTAAACCTTTCATTTATACCGATGATTTCTCTTGAAGCCTCTTTATTTCTAACCTTAAAGTTGTCTTTTCGACCACAATTTTTTGAGTTGTTAAAAGTTGGTAAATGAAAAAAAAATATATGAATTAAAAAAATTTGAAATTAAATGTGAAAATCGGAAAATAACCCTGTTTTGCATGTTCTTTGGCTGAGGCGCGCCTTCAAAAATTCGCTCAATAGAATTATAATCAGACTCGCAGTTGCATATGGATATATTCCGATAGCTTCCAAGCTATGCATTATACAAGAGTCTCCAAAACGCCACCCAGCATGGTAAGTAATGGGAAGAGAGGCAATCAACTAGGAATCGACAGAAGTCCGGGACATAAACGGGCATAAACGAGTTCAATCAAAGTCCCTGTACGATATCCGTTGTACTTTTTCTTCAAAAATCCTCCTCAGATCCCTACACCTGACCTGCTAACGAAGAATTACTCTGTTATGAGTCGAGTGTGTCGGGACCCCTCGTATTTGGTGATGCTGCGAATAAAGGCTTTTTATGCAAAGCGAGCTCTTGATTATTGAATTCTAACAGCAATTGTGTGAACGATAATAATGCAATCTCTTAATAAATAACTTTCAGGTCGTAAGACAATTTATACAAACGTTTGTGGTAAGTCCAATACATACATATACCTATATTCTCTGAAACTTTATACAATTTTGGAAAATATTATTAATTTAACCACTGATAGATAGAACGAAGATAGTATTTCTTGATACGTTTGTGAGTAATTTTCCGAAGTTTACCAATTTTTAACAACTTTGCGGGAGTATTACTTCTAGTCTTACTTATTAATCTAAACATCAATGATGATCATGACTAAACATATTTAAACATGCGATCATTAGTAGTACTATATTGTTTACTTTTTTGTGTTAAAGGTTTACCATTTATTTATAAAATCCTCGTTCCTCGAAACGTTCCGTACAATACAAAAATACTTCGATGGGTTATACATATAATTATAATACTATTCCTGTATACTCGTACATAAAATAACTAATTAGTTTGTAATGCAATTGAAAGTAAACATATTATTTGTATGTAGAACAATATTAGAGACTAGTTCTTATGATAAGTAGCTAGAAACGGAGAGTTCTTTCAACCTAAAATGGGTGTCCAGTTAAATAAAATATAATAATTATAGTTCGTTAATGAAAGAACCCTCTATCGGATAGATTTTTTCATGCCAAGGAATGAAGTAGTTGAACATCATATGCAATTTACTCACGGCCATAAGACCCCGAAGAGAACCCGTACCATGATTGTCCCACGGATCCCTCGATTAGAAGTGTTCGAGAAAGTTCCCGTCCCTCTCTGTCCCGCGCCAACCCCTCCAATTCCGCCCATTCGCTCCATACCGTAGACGTAGGCGTTTATTAATTTGCGCTTGTAGCGTGGTTCTTCCACGACAGTTGTTACGAAACGTTGTCCCATACTGTAGATGCATTTTGTAGCGCAACATGTACGTATTGCGAGAGGCCGTGTTGCCAGATCGAAGTAAATTTGAAGTTGAATTTAACGATTTTGTGTTGAATGTTTTTCATGTGGCTTCGTAAATGTTCTTTCTGTTGCATCGATTGTAAAAGTATGTAACTAGTGGCCAGTCATCGTATCCACCATCTCTTCAGTAACATGACTAAATTTCCATCCAATAATATGATCAAATTTATTAATGCAACAACTTTTCTTTGTACTTTTTCTTCCACTTTTTGCCAAACAATACCACAAACTAAAAATGCAAAAAAAAAAACTGAAAAACATTGTTGCCACAAAATAAAAATCTGCACCAAACGAAAAATTGCCGTCACATCAATTGCAACACGCGCTTGATTGCTGTGTATGGGACCTTAACATAAAAATAATCATTTGTACGGAATGTTGTATGAAAATTTTGCATTTTACCAACACGTAACCTTATATAACATACCAATATATCTACATATACATACATAAATATGTTGTACTGTATTATGTTCTGTGTATGCGTTGATTTGCTTGCGACTGTTAATGCAACAAAAACAAAAATACAAATAAATTTGATTGAAAATATATGAATATACATATATTATTGAATGGCTGCTTGTTGAAATACAAACAAAATATAATAATAATTGAAACGAATTCGGCTCCAACGATCGAAATTCATTTGCAAATGAACTGAAACCAAAAAAAAATTCAAACAAATTGCATTGCAACCAAATAATTATCTCATTAAACAACACTAAAAATCCAACAACACAATCGCCTCATCTTGCAACCGTGAAAACAACAATAACATCAACAACAACTACAACAATGATAACTATATGAACAATCAATCACATTTGACAAAACCATTGGGCGAAATATCAAACAAACCACTGAAATAAAAAACAATCCACTCGAACCACAGGACGTAAGTAACGAATCCTTTGCCGCAACCACGTATGTACAACAAACGTCTTAGTTTGTTGTCCCAATATACGATATATTACTCCACCGCCCCCTACACCCGCTCCAAACCCCCTCCACCGATTAAGAACCCCGATGACAGTTGTCGAACCCTGCTTAATTAGTTGTTGTTGTTTTGCTGACGCAACTCTAGTCGCCGCTTTCTTTGCTTGACATTCGTTGAACCTCATTCGGTTCTTCTCTTCATTTCCTTTTGTTTTTCGAGCAGTTCTCCGCTTTCCTCTTGATCATCATTTTTCGTAACGTCTTCCGTTGACCCCTCCTTCGACTTCCAAGCGACGCTCCGGACCCTTGATGCACTCCGAGAGGCTTTAACCCGCAGAGTTCCCCTAACAATCTGTCTCTCTGTATCGCTCTCTCTCTCTCTCTCTCTCAATCATGTCTAGTATCTCTAACTTCCCCTAGTTACTTTAGTCATCATTTAATCTCTTAGACTATCTTAGAAGTTCTGTATCTTATACATACTACTTAATAATCTCATGGCACCTGAGTCCTCTGAAAAGGCATATGGATCCTCCGAACTTATGCAATTCATTTCTAGCCTTTTCAGGAGCATCAAGTCCATTACTATCCTCTAAGTATCAGCCTCAATAGCCTTAATTACATTAACATTAACGTACTTATGTCGAACCCTCTCAAGGTAACATAGACTATGTAAATAAATGACATCGAAGAACTATCGTAGATTATCATATCATGTTATGTCAGCCAATGCGAACTCCAAATATTTTTCTCTAGAACTCTCTATGCTTGACCGAACAGTAACTAAGCACCCGCTCTTGCTCTAAGCGATTCTCTCAGCCTTCTAACTTAAGTGTGTAGTTGAACTTGCTCCTTACCTAACTGCTGATCTAAGCTCGATATGCATACCTATTAATGATGATTATAGTGAATCTTATGATAATAATGATAACGATGATGCAGAATATTGTATATAGCACATGCTGCTGCGCTTGATTCTAAACGATTTCTTTATAGAGTAAGCGAAGGAGCGAGGGCGCCACTGATGCCGCGAACAAAGAGGCTGCCCGCGCACAAGAGGTCCTTGTGCTGAGAAGGTTCAGAATCATATATGCGTCTATATACATATACATATATGATTTGGGCCGATCTTGTGGCGGGCGGTTCGCTGAGGCCACTGCGAGGCGGTACACGTCGCATCATCCGCCCTGAGCCGGCTCTCAGGGCCATGCTCAGAGTAGATGAGTAAAATATTTTGGTCAGTCGTTCAGTGCGTTGGCATTATGGTGTTGCAACCAGAAACGCACTGAGGAACTGTTAGGGCCGGAACAATCACACAATCAATTGAAAAAGACCACAGAACCCAACAGTTTAAGTTTCGACTACGAATCGGATTTTTATATCTCCCATATATGTATATACATATATTACCCATATTATTGTGAGATTTATTTGACTTCTAAATTAAGTTACGAAGTTCTTTATTTTTGCATTGGCTTTTGAGATTAAGGTTGAATTATTGTATTTTTTTTGTTCCAACTTTTTTCTCTTGATTCATTAGCTTCGATTTGTAAAACTAACACAGCAATCGCACATATTACTTCCGGTGTAGAAATGCCGATGGGACCACAGAGCCAAATTTCCACACCGGAAGCCGGTGCGATTCGTAAATTCTGCGAATGTTTCTTACATCAAAATAAGCTCAAATTTCTTATATCATATATATATATAAATATATATTTGCGAATAATTTTATTACTACTAATACTAATTGGTGTGAAATTAGACGATCTGTTGAATTTTTGTTCCTGAAATTATTTAAAAGCCACACCTTTTGTTTCACCACTACTAAAACCCCAACTAACAGCGTTTTCGTTTATTTTGAAAATTTCTTCTGTTGACACTACACTAAAAAAAAAGAAAAAAAAAATACAAACAAAAAAAAAATAAAACAAAGAAAGATAGATGTACACGAAACACAACTAATGCGTCTCTATATGTATTTTGACCAAAAATATTTTACAGTCGAACTCAATCAACGTCGGCTTCCTGCGATTATTTCGAGCGGCACGTCTTATAAAACTCCTACGACAAGGATACACGATACGAATCCTTTTATGGACATTCGTACAGTCGTTCAAAGCACTTCCATATGTCTGTTTGCTTATAGCAATGCTATTTTTTATTTATGCCATTATTGGCATGCAGGTAAGTTCTACAATACAACAACCACTACAACAACAACAATTCCACCAACACCTATCACAGCCACAAACACACATACACTCTTTCTTAAATGAAATTTACTATTATTATTTATGACAATATTGAAACAATTTATTAGTTTTGTAAAAGTAAAAAAGAAAAATGAGAAGATTTCTTCCTATAAATTTACATTTTGTTACCTTCAGTTCATTGGTTCTTTTCCCAACACTGTTTTACACTTTAGTTTGTTCAGTTCTAGCCGACTGACCCACAGTGAGACGAACGAGACGGTCCTAGAGGAACTCATAGAGTATAGATGTATACAATAGTTTGATAACACCTTATTAGTTGTTATGTTAATCTGGCAGAAGGGTCAACAATAGCCATCTCTTTAGAAATATACCGACCATTAGCAGAGACAACGGAAATTTCATGATTATGAGTCATTCATATTCTCATGATACTTTTACAAAGCCCATAAAATATTCCTTATCTTATAGAACATAACTTCATATAATTATTTAATTTAATGAAATTTCCGTTGCAGTCGTTCGTTTAAATAGTTTCATATAGAAGAGACAATAAACCTAGCTATAGACTAGAAAACATAGTCAACTTTTCTAGAATTAGAAAATTACACACACACATATATAAATGACTCCCAGACACACCCACACAAATATATGTGAACACAATATAGCTTTAGTTTATATACAAGGATGTTTTCAACAAACTAAATTATTTTATCTCATTTTCTTACTTGTAAACGAATTTATTAATGTACGAAAATCCTCTGAATCAAAATGAAATACAAAAACATGTATAAATTAAACAATACCGCAAATATGCGATACGAAATGATATAAAAAGGTTTTTGGAAATATTAAATACGATCCGGACACTCAGCTGAATCGCCATAATAATTTCCAATCGTTCACCGGGGGAATTATGCTGCTTTTTCGGTAAAAATAATAATAATAATAATATAATTTAAAAAAAGTTGATGTAAATTAAAAAAAATATATATATAATAATACTAATATTGCAAATGAAAGTACTTCCTTAAACGTACTCAGTTTTCTATCGAATTTACTTATTTCTATGATCGCAGTTTTTGTATACATACTTATATAAATATTTATCAATTTATCTGAGAGTTGTATTTCAATGTATTTGTTAGAGTTGAATTTGTTTTTATCTTCCTAAAGTTTGATCGCAAAAGTTGCAATTGACTAAAGTTGAGTTCAGGGTTGAAGTTGCGAGTTTTTTGTAGTTAGTTAGAAGTTTTTGTATCGAATTCAATTGAACTACAATTTTGTTACAAATTATATCAATTCATTAAAATTACACCAAATAAAATATATAAAAAATAATGATAATAAAAATCACAATATGCAGCTAAATTTATAGTTAAACTGAAGTTGTTCCATGAATGCGATGTTTTGTTCAGTTATTTAAATCGTATAGTTGACACTTGTGAATGTATTGTATATATTAGCTATATATATCTATTAAAATCGTAGAATTCCTAGTTCGACCCAGTAACCTGTCAACTAATCCCCAAGAAAATGTCCTTTAAATCTGGCGAAAGCTCCATTTCTTGGGCTCGCCCTCGATTTTCAAGCGAATATATCACAAGAATCGTGGGAAGTTATCAAAAATACATATTTTTAGAATTGTACTGGCTCTCCTAGATGCGTAACCCGGATTCGTGGCAATTTACTCCGATACTTCCTGCGATACTTGTATACGCTTCCGATTCGAATTAGAAACCATGTTGAGTTTGTTTTGAATATGTACTAGACTAGACTATCGGAGGCTTAAAGGCTTTATAGTTGTACTCGACGAGAGCACAGCTGCCCAGGCACATGCTACACAACATACCGTAATCGTTAGTGCGTTAACCTTGCGCCCCCTCCTCCGATTGACCCACGTTTGGTGAACTCCCGTAGTGAATCATGTTCTCATATACTTATATACCTTCCATATATATATTTGTAAAACGATTTCCAACGACATGTTTCTGTTAAAACTATACATATGTTTGTTTCATTTACAATACAGTTTACACTAGTTAGTTTCCTTTGGTTCTAGAAACACTTAGTAGTACCAGTATCGAGCTATTGACCCTTAAAACAAGACTTAAGCGTGTAGGTAGTATTTCTAGCTTCCGGTTCATTACTACTTTTTCTATTATGACAACTACAGACACAAACACAATACAGACACACAGTCACACAACCAGATACACTGAAAACATAACGAATTTTAATGTCCTTTATAGTTTTCAATGTGTATGTTTTTTTTGGATTCTGTTCGTTACCTTGCAACGAAATTCTTTTTCGTTTCTTATTTTGTTCCTTTCAAAAGTTGTTTGATTTCTTTATGAAATAATGTTCATATAACTAAAACACATTCGATGCGTCGTGCATAGGTATTTGGAAATATCAAACTAGGTACAGTGGAAAATTCCATAACTAGGCACAACAACTTCCAATCATTTATACAAGGCGTCATGTTGCTGTTCAGGTACGTAAAAATGTTGCAAACACAAAATATCTAAAAACAAAAGAAAACCCAATCAAGAAAAAACAAATATAATAATATTAATGAAATAGCTCAGAGTTAAGAAAGACTAGCTTTTTGTCCGAATTCTGGTAGGATGTTATATTGTTTTTTTTTTTTTACTAATATCTAGTGTCTAGACATTTTAAAATATACAAAATATTTAAAAATTTTGTCTTTGGCCATAGGCGCAAGTGTTTTCGTCCATTGTTTTTTAGTATAATCCTAGGCGACAACTGATGAAAATCGAATTTTTAAAGCGGGAACTAACATACATAGAGGCTTAGTCTAGTTAATTTACCAAATAGTGTGAGAACACTAGCTATTCCAACAAGTATACACACATATAATATACTATATCTATATCTAGTGTTTTCCTAAGTTGTACACTAATCTTTCTTTAATTTTAGCGTTCATTCACAACATTCTGAACACTTTCCACTCATTTACAGTCGCTGTCAATGAAAATTTCTCATTCCATAATAATCTGCTTGCCTAGAGTTTTTTTTTTGGAAAAAGTTTTGATTATTTTGAATTAACGTTCAAATGAAACCAGAATGAAAAAATCAATACTAATAACAATATAAAATTGAGTTTTAAACGTTGCACTTTTTGAGTTTTGTTCGAATATTACCCCGACACTCCCATATGAAAATGAGAAGTATTATCATAGTGTTGATGGCATTTGTAATGATCCCTGCAATCCCTGACCCTTTAGTAACCCATCCATCTTAATCAAATTTCTAAATTGATCATCGTAACTTTTAAAAAATATATTAATTAGATCATTGTGGAGTATCGCAAATGCTGTCAACTGTTTGGAATATAGTTTAATGGAATGTGTAGGTTCTTAGTTAGTTATCGATGTTGCCATATCTATGTAAATGTTCCGTTCAAATGTTCATTATGAGCCAGAGTTGAAAATAATTAAAAACATTGCCTAACGTTCGACTAAACAACTTATAAATTGAAGTAATAACGGTAATTTCCCTACAATCATTGAAAATAGCGTAAAACTTGATTATTTTATTGTCATTTTCAAAAATTCATTTTTCTACCCAACTATAGATCTGTACATAAGCATACATATATAAATATAGTTTGAATAATAAAGTTCGGTATCTATGAATCTCTTTAAACTTTTCTCATCAAAAGCCAAAATAAAATCAGTTCAGTAATTGAAATTGTAGTTGAAAATTGCGAATTCCTTCGTTTTTGAAAAGTAAATTTTATCAAAAATAATACCTAGTTTTTTGTAGTTCCGTAATTGTAGTTACGATAACGAACATGAGCAAATGAGAATAGTGAATTTTGAATAATAACAGTCATATTTTTCCGATACAATTTGTAGGTGTGCAACGGGCGAGGCGTGGCCGAACATTATGCTGGCGTGCCTTAAGGGGAAACCATGTGACGAGGAGGCCGAGAAGGGCGACGAGACGTGCGGCTCAACCCTGGCGTACGCGTACTTTGTCTCGTTCATATTTTTTTGTTCGTTCCTAATGTTGAATCTGTTCGTGGCCGTCATCATGGATAACTTTGATTATCTGACACGAGACTCCAGTATCTTGGGCGCCCATCATTTGGACGAATTCGTCCGGATTTGGGCTGAATATGATCCAAATGCGACGTAATTATCACTTTAATATCCAATTAATTCGTATGATTGTTTGTATTTTCGTAAAATTTCCCCTTACACTTTTGTTTTATTTCTATCTCTCGATTTGGAATATCCGGCAATAAGTTTTATTTTTTATACAAGCAATACAAGTTTATTTTTTATTTGCCTTCATCATCCACCTAGGCACCAATAGATTGATAAAAACCTTTCTTTTAAAGCACTCAACACTCGACTACGATTTTCACCCCTCGATGGTACTTGAGCCAAATCTTGAGTGCCATCAATAAGAGATATTCTATCAATCCAAAAATCATTAAAGCTTTCCTCACATGCCTCTGATTTGCTTATCGAAAATTTATATTTTGTTTATTATTGAACACCTATTGAGCTTTCGGAAGATGTGATAGCTTCGGAGCAAGCTCCACCAATGCGTGCACAAGCTCACATATTAAATGATTATTATTTGTTCGTATTTGTTTCATATCGGTGTGAAAATCGAAATGTTTCACAATAACACAAAAGGTAACAAAAGTTTTTATTATAAATTTATGCTGCAAAAAAGCTATCGCTTTGAAAACTCTACTTCCAATAAACATCCATTTTCTTGCTAAAAACTCAATGGAGTCTAATGCTTTGAATTAGCCCTAAAAAATGATAATTAAAATTAAGAAGAGTTTCATAACTTGTATTTGAAGCTTATATGAAAGCTACTTGGCCTATACTTCCAGTATATACGTTTTATAGTTTTAAATTACACCACGCCAAAATTTTATCTACTCTTTCTATCTCTCTATATTTCTCTATACTTCTATTCACTCTTTTGTTTTCTCTATATATCACTGTCTGTCTCTGTATTTCGCCTTTTTGCTCTATAAACACCTTCAAAGTACTTATGTAATGATTGCAAGCAATGTTTTATACTTTCCTTCACGTAAACCTCGATTGTTCCTACATTTTGTAAATATTTCTACATCTCGTTGGACAAACCCATACAAACTATTCGAACACAATTAATCTGAATAATTTTTCTATATATTTTCTCCACCGATCCGATAATCGAATACAATAACGATTACGCAAAATGTGCGAAAATTGAACCAATTCCAAAATCGAATCCAAAAATCGAACATTCGTCGAAACTGAAACCCAATATGTAGTGGTAGGATACATTATACGGAAATGTACGATATGCTTAAGAATATGGATCCTCCGCTGGGGTTCGGTAACAAATGTCCCAATCGCCTCGCCTACAAAAAGCTGATACGAATGAATATGCCCCTGGACGACGAACTACGAGTGCAGTTCACGACAACACTGTTTGCCCTGATACGTGAAAATCTCAGTATTAAAATGCGATCCGGTATGTGAAGGCACTCGAGTGCCAATTGATCTTAGTACTCGCCACAACCACTGGATCGACGACGAAAATTAATGCTCTGTCTTTCTGTTTTCCACCCAGCCGAGGAAATGGACCAAGCTGACTCGGAGCTGCGCGATACGATCACAAACATCTGGCCCCTGCAGGCGAAGAAGATCCTGAACCTGCTGGTGCCGCCCATCGACCAGCTGAACAAGGGCAAGCTGTCGGTGGGTAAAATTTACGCAAGTTTCCTGATTCTGGAGTCGTGGCGCAACACGCGCTTTGGCCAAATCGACTCAGGCATGCCGGTAAGTTGGCCCAGACCAATCGTTTATTCACTCACTCCCAGATTTAAGTTAACTCTAAGTGATCATGGGTATCAAAGACGATAAGATGATTTCAATAGATTAGGAGTAGGATATTTGGCCACGGGGTTCTAAAACGCTAACTATCTCGAGAGGTTCTCTTTCAGTGTATTTATTATGTACAGTGTATACATGTGAGCAGTCACTTTTATATTCAAATGAATATCTCAATGTTTAGTAGAATCAAAATGTACTCGCTGGAATTTCCATTTAGCGAATAATGCACAAACAAATTTCAGAAGCTATTAGATACTTTTATTATTGTGCTACATTGAAATTCCAGTTTATAGAAGTCGTCAGAGATTATTCGAAGTTATTCAGTAAAAAAATCACTTGTTTAGACCACTAGAGTAAACAATATGAGAAACACCGATTTATTTTCGATAGCCTACAAACCGCACATAGACTATGAATTACTATATACCATACACGAAATGTAGTTAAGAAGTCTTACTATCGATATATTAATGAAATTAACTTAATTATATGTTCAACAATTATTTCTCTCCACATGTGTGATTGTATAAATATAAAAATATATATTGCAGAATTGGAAGGAGGTATATAAACATATGCATCCTGCGAGTTAATAATTTACATAGTTCAGTTGAGTTCAGTAAAACCTAGTTTGAAAATAAATACCATCTGTATTTCAAATAGTTTCTTACGAGTTCATACGTTAAGTAGGTTTTTACCGTTGACCATAGCAAAGTTTTGAAAATGCACTCAAGTAAATATTGATTTTTACAGTGTAATTCAATAGTAGTGTGTAAAGTAATTTCAAAATAATGAATATGCAGAAAAATACAAAATTAAAGAACGAAAATCAAAATTGATTAAATCGGTTGAGAACTTCATCTTCATTATATAGTCGAATCATTTACCTATAAAATAAGTTACCAATAGTCTTATGGATATATCGTTAATTTACTTGTTGTCTTTTCTTTCATTTAAATGTGGTTTGTGTATTTTTAATCGAACATTGCAAATCGAAACAAAATATATATATAAAACACTACAATACTAAAGCTGAAGAAACGAGACGATGACGATTTTGCCAATAGTCCGACGGCAGACGATCAGCCGGTATAACTTTCCTCTTCATAACCTATGAACACAATTAACTATATTTAGAGAACTGCATTTTGCTAGAATGTGTACAAAAATATCATAAATAACTTCCACTTAATGCAATCGACATGTTCCTCTCGAATCCCCTTTAACAAAAATGCTCCAGATCCGGCATAGAACTTTGTGTGGCAACCTTCTGGCTTGCGCTAATTAATCCCGCTTTCGATGGAATATAACTATATACATACCTTCAATTTGCTCGTTTTCTATGAATCCCCAAAAAAGATTTGCATATAAATATTTATATAAATCTGCATATTGTACGTTCCTTTTTATAATTTTGATGAAATGACAACATGATGAAATGATGATGTTTTCGCTACAGTCAGTTCAGTAAAACAAACAAATTACCCACGACTTAAGGGTTCCTGCCCTCATAACACCTAATTAGATTTAACCCTTCCAAACATGGTTGTGGTTAAATTTCCATTAGACTCAATATCCTTCTCATAATAATACAACTAACATCAAAGTCTGTCAGGTTAATGTACAAATCGCGAAACAAATCATCACTCATCAATTTTCATTTAAGATATAAATAACTGTACATACATACATGATAGTATCATGTCGCAAATGAAACTAAATTACTACATTCGAACAAACATCAAAAACGTACAAAATTATATTATTGGCAGAAAATTAACTTATTGGAAAGGACAAAATTGGAAATAATAAATTTGCGACAAACTGCTAGAAAGTAATCTTAATGCACCGTCTACGATATAGATATTGCACTCAAAACAATTTCATGAATATATGAAAATTAAAATTTATTCAAATTTAAGGAATGCCATTCTAGATATATATTTTTAAAAGTCTTTGCTACGGTCTCTACTTGTTCTGTATGTTTTTTTTGTAAAATATTATGAAGATATACTCGTACATATATATGGTTAATTATTTATGCTCCACATAGTAAAATCCTACATTCGATATAAATTAATAGACATTTAGCAAAGATGTATTCAGACACTAAATCTATAGGGAATTAGTGGAGACAATTGGTACAGCGGCTAGACTAATGTTACTAAGAAGAGGAAAGAAATGTGTCCTATATTTACGTTTATATGTTAACCATTTGATTTATTCTTTTACTTACTTTTAATTTTTTATATAAACTTGTATTTTCCTAGCATGTTCACAATCTTGAATCCGTCCTTTGTAAAGATAATAATTAAACTATTTAACCTTGTTTTATAACTTTGTTTCAACACCGTTTACAAAAATCATATTTGTAGTTGGTGGCAATTGATATTTGTCTGGTCGGAAATCCTATATTTCCGATCAAACGATTAACGATTGCCATCAACTGTGCTGTCCTAATTGTACCAAACACCTTGTGTTTTTATCTATTGAGATATTTTTAAATTCCAGTTGAACGTAATTTTTCCATTCCTCTTAACCTGTTTGCATGTACTTTACCTTCGAACTAAATTCCGAATTGATAAATAGAATTCAATCACTCGTTAAAAACTAACAATTTAAATAAGCCACATAAATGCAGAGGCGTAAATCGTTCCGGAACCTAGAACTTTCTAATATATACAGTAGATGCATTGGTAGCCGCATCCATTAGCCTACTATTTCGATTATTTTACGCTTTTCTCTTTCCCTTTTGCATAAAGTTTCTGTGAATATACTTTATATTTCTTTGAACTCTTACAAATGAAATCTCTTATAAATAAGCTTAAACATTACGAATTTACTCACCATTTCTAAGAATGCTCTTTAATCATATTTTAACTAAATTTTTTATGTTTATTTTTACGAAAATATAATAAAACAAACCAAACCTTTTTGCTCGTTCACCAATAATTTTGCTCAAACCAAAACCAATCAAATAAATACCAAATACTCACCAACTCAACGCCAATACGTCAATACAACAATATAATCGAATAACCATTACCAACCACAACTACAACTGCGACAACAACTATGCATACGACAAATATGCATTAAAAAAAAACAATAAAACTATCCGGCAACGCTGTTCACATCACTCTGGAACAAATCACATGCACTGTACAAAATAACCATTCACAATCGGATTAGAAACAATCGTTCTTCAACTGCCTGCTCGACATGGCCGCCCTCGAGGGCAAAGGAGGATCGCGGCAGGGTTCTATTAGCTTAGAACCCAACGTCGAAGGCGGTGCCAATTCGCAAACGCATTTGTTGGCGAATACGGGCCTGGTTCATCCGAACGGTGATGCCGAACACAA
This sequence comes from Coelopa frigida, assembly GCA_017309665.1. Taxonomy (NCBI): domain Eukaryota; kingdom Metazoa; phylum Arthropoda; class Insecta; order Diptera; family Coelopidae; genus Coelopa; species Coelopa frigida. The sequence continues at coordinate 11,633,651 of CM029564.1, read as the reverse complement.
TAGTTTGGCAACACTGGCACGCCGGAGTACGATACGAAAGCGTTCAGTTAGGTAAATTTTTCAATTATTCCTCACTTATTATCAACACCCAATACATAAAACATAAACCTACAATACCACCTATGCCACAACAGTATGTGATTCAACTCATCACCAACACAGTTTCACCGAACCTCATCCAGTTTCAGGGAGTTTGAGAGACGCTCGGAGAACAGGGTCTTCAGAGATAAGCGCCCTGTATTGAATATAGTACAGGAGTTATTTTCTAAAAGAATCGAAAGAAAAAATGTTCCTTGTCTATTATACAAATTTTGTTTTTTTAACACTTCAAAAAATATTTCTGTATATCAAAACATTTATACTCTTTGTTAAATTATTTTTAAAGCATACTCTGATGCACTATAACGGTATTACAGAATAATACACTGTAAATAACTCCAGTTAATATTTGTATAATATCTATTTTTGTATAAAAACTCAACTCTCTATGGATCTCATTATAAACTCTCACACACACATTCACATCTCCATCTACATACTACATACTCATGTACAGTATTTAAGACATACTTATGTATCATCGATTTTCTAAACATATACTTTTTATAAATCACCAATCATATTTTCTTTCTTAATCTAAATAATTTCAGAAACAAAAAGGTGAATAAAAATTATGAAATACTTCAAGTGGTAACAAAACTCAATCTCCAATCCAACTCAATGCTAATTATTTGTCTATATTCGATATAGTGTGAATTATTTATATATATCTAATTAATATATAACTATATATATATAAATACATATATGTGTCAGTATGAGTTCGAACTTGATAATCCTAATGTTGGCTAAATACAAAAAAAAACCTAGTGTACAGTTGATTGTCATCAAGCCAGAGTCGTTCCAAGTGATTTATAGTATTCTTTGATATTTAAGCTTAACATTATACATATATATCTATAGTCTTCAGTGTTGTGAGTTTCATTGTAACCTGTATTAAGATAGCAAGCCATATGGCAAAGGAGTATAACAGATATCCCCACTCCCTATTACACTCCTTCCGAAAGTGCTTCTCTTCTAGTGCACCAAGGCAGAGAGTTTCGTCGATTGGGACCCTGCGAGTCCTAGCTCTATATTATCTGTGTATTAGTGTGTTCCAAATGAGCCTGAAGCAGCATCAAGTACCACAAGTACCTTCAAAGCTTGACCTCCTGCAATTACCTCCAACGGGGAATGCTATTTCCTGTACAATTATCCTGATCTATGATAACTTCTGAGTATTGTCCAAGTCCGTCCTCCAAATGCGACCTGAGAACTCAAACTGTTTTTGGAACCCAATCAAAATTATACTCCATAGATTCTAGACGACTTTGTGAACACAAATAGCTTTATATCTCACTTTTCATAGCTTTCAATATTGTAAAAAAACACACACGCACACCCACACACACTTTTCTATAAATATATCCATAGAATTTTAACACTTCATAGCATTAACGTATAAATCGCTACAAGAGCAACACTGCACACAACACACACACCCACACGTACACACTGTAAATGAAACATTTTGGTGTAATTAATTACTCTCTATGTGTATGTGTGTAATTGTTAATAATCCGTGTGCCGAACAAAACTCACCACGTGGTAAGTAAGGACAACACGCGGACAACGACAAAACCCCTGACGTCACAGCAAACGGAGATATTTTGCTGTAAAATGTCTTCTTTAAACCGCTGCATGTCCTGGCTTTGCATGTCCTTCGTTTGTCTACATTTCCCATAAATATCTGTCTGTCCCAGTAGTTTAGTTTCGTATTGACTTCTAGCCGGAAGTTTGTATATAGTTGTGTACATATTTATACAATTACTTCCACGTAAATTTTTTCTCTTGAATTTTGTTTCATTCTCAGTTCGAAAATTAGCTTCATTTGGTTCGTTACTTTAGTATATTGGTTTTATTTTCTAAGAAATTCTTTATAAATATAGGACAATAATATATTGAACATTAATTTAAAATAGCGATCAAACAAAAAACATAAAAATATATAGTACAAAAATATTTATTAACGAAAGTACAAAATTATATATGATACGAAACATGAGTTTAACCATTTAAGTAGATCGTATTAACGTGTTTAATTGTTACGCCTATAACCAACCCTGCATTGATCCCCACCAATCGCCCCAATCCGTTAACCATGTAAACGTGTTCCATCGATATTCACGACGATGACCACGTTCTGGTGAATCCTACTAATCTTTGATTTCTCTCCCTTCGAAAAAATCGCATCAACATTATTGTTATCATCGATTGTGGCAGATGTTGGAACTACAAGATGCTTCGAGGCATCCCTCTCAGGAATCCTTGACCGGCGGTGATGCTGGACATTTACATCCTGGACACGCGTACACCAACGGACACCGTCGCTCGCCGAGCCTAAGGTAAGTTCTGCGGTTGGCCAAATCCAAGCGTCACCATTTTGGGAGCGAGCCATGAGTGATTTCTGGGGGAAATCCCAAAGTCATTTGCGGCCTCTCTCTCTCATGCAAGCATTGAATCTAAACCGTTTTGGTTTTTCTCTCACACAAACCACACGACAAATCAATCCATGACACACAGACACAACGGATCTCCATTGGCCAGATCTCCAAGTCCTAGACGGCGAGGCCATCAATACATACATCATGATATTGGGTTCTCCGATACCGTATCTAATGTTGTAGAGATGGTCAAGGAGACCCGTCATCCTAGGCATGGTTATGGGCATCCGCGTTATGCAAGAGGTATTTACCATTTCTTCTTCTTCATAAAAATAATAACTACTACTTGTATATTATTCTTATAAAAGGGAGATTTCGTACTTTACTTGAGCTATAATTATTTTACTAAATTTTATCGATTCTTTTTTTTTTTTTGATAATTATTTCTACGATACTAAACTAATATACTATATTATATTGCTTTTTGTTGTAACTACCAATTGAGTGTTATTATCGATGGCATAGCATGCGATTTCTTTTATTCCAATCCAATCAAGTTTCTCCACTCAACATTACTTTTCGCTACATATTTATACAATGATATCTATACGGAGTTTGAGAACATTGTGCCAAACTGTCCAATGTATGGTGTAGGACGAAGTGCTCTTGTGCTCACCCCGGGCGCTCTGGCCATGTTGCGAGTCTCCGCCAACCACAGAACCACGCACCCCAACCCGAGGTGGACAAGAGAGTACTTCGTTCCGCTCGAAACTGTACCAGGCCGTGGAGAAGCACTCCAGCTCAAATCATACTGTTCGGACCACCCACGAACTAGTAGCGGCACAAACCGATGCGGCAGCTGCCTCGGTACTGCTAGAAGCCAACAACCATCAATGTTGAATCCCAACACCCATTTATTATGTCCCATCCACTCACACCCACACTCTACACAGCCCATTACTCGGCATAGTATCTTACTTAGCGAATTTTTTTGTTTCATAACATAGTGATATATATGGATTTTCTACATTGATACGGATGCGTATTCGGATCCACCTGTTGATACTCCCCAAATAACGCAATCCTACATAGATGTTAGTCCAATATACTATATGGAATCGTTGTTTTTAAGTGTTTTTCTATTTCACCATAATTATCATACGCCCCGAATTTAGTTTCCTTCATTTCGAGTTCATAGACATACATACAAACATACATAGAGCCATGAATACACTCACCAAAACACATCTGTTAGAGGATCACGTTGAAACTCAAACAACTATTCGATTAGTTTAACCATTTAGTGCCCAGATCAAGCCCTTAGCCTTGGTTTCCAAATTCAATATCTAGTTAAAGCCAAACTAGAAATGTTACCATGAAAAGTACACCCATGAACGTAGTAACAGCCATGAGGAAATAAATTGTTAATTAGTATCGGAAGAATCTTCTGTATTCGCCAAGGACAGCTCCGAGATATGATTGAAAGATAACCCCGGCTTCAACTCTTCAAATGTCCAACTTCGGTCGCCCGATCGATCCGAGTACAGAAGACGGCGTCATATCCCTAGCTTTATGATTTATCAGTTTCTTTGTTTTGTCTAAATTTGAATTAGCGATGCCCCTATATTTTATTATGTATTCGTTCATTACTAGAGAATAATACTTAGAAACAACTACTTTACGTTCCCTTTGTTGAAGTCCCCAATATAGAAAACTCCTTGAAGCTTTTGATTTTCGCCATTACTTGTGACAGACAGGTCACAAAACCCTTTGAGATGGTACGAGGATTTTTGTTTGTATAGTGAAGTCAAGTTGAAATTTAATTTGTGCTGGATTTTCTTTTTATGTATTTGAGTATATGAATGTGTTTAAATATATATAACTTTCCGTATATATATAGTATATATAAATTAATATATGTATCTGTATGCGTATGTATATCAAATGAAATCTTATTCCCTATCCCATGTATAGGTTCATGGTCAGCATCGACAAGTCCGGCCCGTTCGCCTTCGCCTTCTCGTTACGGTGGCCATTTATCGCGCAGTAGGCGAAATCAACTGCCTTATCCCACATATGGGACAACAAGTCTATGTCAAAGATCACGATCGCCGAGTCCCGCTCGACTGCAGGAGATGCGTGAAAGAGATAGACTTGGTTATGGGATTGATATGGGTACCTTCGTGTTTCTTTCATTTCTTTTTTACGTTTCGTTCATAATTTCTCTCTCGCCTACTCTCTCTATCTATCTATTTATCTCTCTTTTACTCCATCGTTCGTTCATGATCATTCATTGAAACTGAAACAAGTCGTGCCACCTCACTCGTTCTGTTCTCTCATTGATAACAATCAATCAATCCATCCATCAGCTCAGTCTATCAATCAGTCATAGTTTTAGTGATGCGCTTTTTCAATAAAACTAAATTCAAATTCAGATAAAAACAAGACAAACATCCGCCACTCTACAGATCAAGTCATTGCATCCTTTTCGTCTTCTGTTCGTTTCGTTCTCTTCGATCTGTCGTCTTATTTTCGTTCAGTCTCATGCGACTCTCCGACACATACACAGCCACACCCACACACACAAACACAACAATCCACCAACCACAAAACAATTCTCAATTCGTCGCTTCAATCAATCTATTGTCGCACTTTGTGCTTAGCAAGTTTTCTGTTCATTGTCTCGTGTCGTCGTTCATTTCACCCATTGTAACCTGTGTACGTGTATGTTTATGTATGGAAGTGTGCGTGGGTATATGGTATGAATTTCAACTAATTGTATTGGTTATTCAATCACATCCATCCATCACAGAGTCAGGAGGGGATTTTTGGCCTCTTTTGCTGCTGTAAGTTTTTATTTATTTCACAAAGACGATTAGCCGGCTCTGACGGACTTCTGATGTACCGGAATATTTTTCAACACTACTAGGAATATTCCTTGAACCGCCTGGACCTTGTTATAACTTCTCACTACGACGATAGATAGATCCTGCACACAGCTGAGGATTGGGGTTTCACAAATTCCCCTGACTCGTTTTTCTTTTTGTAGCGATCTTCGTTTTTCCGATCACACCATCGAATCGCTCCATTTCGCTTTCATTCCAGCATTTCTCGTAGGCTGCATGTTCTAAAAGAATAAATTAAACAATAAACAAATCAAAAATAAATCGCACCGTATTATTTTGAATACGATAAACATATTTTATGTATAACTAAAACTAAAATCTCATAAATGTTAAATGTCGAAACTCGTATTTTAACTTTTGTTTGCAATCATCTGTTCGAACATTTCATGTCTGAGCGCGAAGCTCGGAGTAAACTCTACTAATACTGTTCCCCTCTTTCGGAAACCCCCACAGGTGGCACCCATGTGCAGCACAGCTACCCGGTGCTGGCCTCCCGCCGCGGTGGCGCCGGTCGACGCCTGCCGCCAACGCCGAGCAAGCCGTCGACGCTGCAGCTGAAGCCGACCAATATTAATTTCCCCAAACTGAATGCAAGTCCAACGCATGTGAGTATCCAACGACTCCGTGTATCCAACGATCGTCCTGATCATCGGCGCAACTGATCCCTCTCTCCATTGCAGACACACCACTCAACACCTCATAGTGTTCACTCGCTGCCGCATCACCGCGACCTGCTGCGGGACCCCCGCGAGATGTACTACAGCAGTAGGGAGCGGGACCGCGATCGCGAGCGGTACCGGGACCGACTGCGGCCCGACTACGATCTGCGCTATGAGTACCGCGATCGGGAGAGGGAGCTGTACGAGCAGGAGCGCGATCGCGAGAGAGAGTTGGAAAGAGAAAGGTGAGTATCGTCTTCAACCAAATATTGTGTATTGATAATAATAGGCTTCGTCCTTCGATAGACTGGAATACATAGCACCGCTGTCGTTCGAGCAGGCGCTTGCTATGGGCAGAACGGGGCGTGTCCTACCGTCGCCGGTTCTCAACGGCTTCAAGCCGAAAGGTGGCCTACACGCACGACACTCCGACTCAGACGAGGAAGATTGGTGCTAGCAAAGGCTTTGATTGCGGTCGCGAGATCCAAGGGAACAGATCTGGGTATAGCATCAGGCCATTTTCTCACTTTCAGAGCCGAATCTAGACCACAACTTTGACACAATATCACCGGAAACGATCGAGATGATGACGTTGGGCGCTGGCCTGCGCGAGACGTCGTCGTCGGTGTCGGCATTAGGAACCATCGACTATCCGCAGTCACCACCACTACGAACACCACAATCACCACCAATCGCAGACACCACACTAACCGTAACAGCAATACCACTAGCGGGAGCAGCAGCAACCAGTACTAGAACAATACCAACAATGATGTCACCAACAGAAATTAGACGAACCAGTAGAGGAAGCAGAAGAACTAAACCAACGATACTCACGACAAGCGACACAACCATTGCGACAACAAAAATCTACTCCGATCATGAAATCTACCACGAGACACCACAACCAACGGATGACGCATGCGCACCCAGCACACAAGTCGAACAACATCCGTACAACACACTGTAAAAATAGAGACAAAACCAGAAAGAAATTAAGTAGAACACATAGTATAAATAGGAGGATAGGAGTCGTGGGAGGAATCCGCGATCGACGAATGAAAATGAGTGAAAATGGGATGAAAAACGGTTTTTATACACGACGAGTCGTAAGCAAATCAATCTCAGTACCATGTAATTTAATGAACGAAAGCAAAATGCAAACAAGTACGAAGCGAAGTTTTCAGCCCGGCCTTCAACAACGACATATTTTAAACACTTAACTATTAACTAAATCGTATTACCTGCTAAATTGCGTTTCCTCTCATTTTTCTCAAACTACTACTACAGCCGCATGTGTGGGGACGGGTAGCGTGTAGTGGTGCCTCCGTGTGCAAGGAGTCCAAAGCCGCTCGAAGGAATCCGTCGCGGGCAATCATCACGAATCTTACCGAAGATCCTTTGTCTAACACACTGCCTCGATACACACAAGTCTTGGATTGCGAAGTAGATTCGAACGAAGGAGACAGGTCTCGTCCGAACGATTCCGAAATGCTCGAATTTCAATATGAGACTTCATTCCCAAATGTAGAACCAACCTAGGTTATATGACCCATATACCATGTATACTTAAGGTTGACCACTTCCGAACCCCAAAGCTGCCGCTCTACAGTTGGTGATATAGGAGGGCGATGGGCCTTCGGATGGGTTCTTCGGGTCGACCGGACGCCTTGGAGCACGGAGCACAGAACCACGGCTACTTGTCGAGAAAATGTCCATATTAAGAATATAGTAAGATAGCTCGCAAATAACATATAGTGAAGATAAATAAATAGTCGAATTAAAAACAAAAGAAAAAAAACGTAAACAAAAAAATATACAAATTGATTGAACAATACGCTCTCGGTATATATACGATATATGATAAATGGATATATATTTTATGAAAGTGAGGGAAGAATTATAGGTAAATTTACAAACACGACGTACACATAGACACACACTTAACCAAAGAAACGAATTTATTTGAAAATCGCATTTGAAGTTATGCTAGTTAATTGTTTTCTTTCCCCTCCCTCCCACTAGACCTAAAACCTAGACCTCTTTTCAACCGAAAACCACCTTCTATTGAAACAACCTGAACTCGTTGAAATCTAATCTATCTAACAAACAGTCATATACATATACATGCCTATAAATACATACATATATCTATATACATACATTTCAAAGCTATACTCGAGGCTACTAAACCAAAGATTACTTTTAGCCAAGTTACCAATTTCTCCACTACCGACCGACTGCCGGTGGCTGTTAGACCTAGGTTCGCATTTCACTCCACTAACCTGTTCCGTTTCCTGATCTGGACAACTATATAACACAAACATACCTACTTCCTACACCTATGCATAGTATAAATTCATATATTTCTCGTTAAATATCGATATTATTTTTACACATATATTCTATGATCGTATACATAAATCTATATCTATATCGGGTTGTCGTTGTTTCCCAGAAGCAGCTTCAGGAAGTTCCCCTTCTGTAGAGCTTTCCGTCAATCGTAGACAAACAAACAACAAACCCCCTTCAAGTTTTTCATTAAACCTCTATATAGGAGTAGGAAGCTTTCAGCTAAAGTTGTTTCCATTTAAGCGTTGACAAGCATAGGTAGACCGTAAAGGATCTCGATGGAGAGCAAGCATAGACGTAGGATGAATTTCGTACTTACCATAAGCAAGTTTTTAATCAGAACCCATTTAGATAGCAACAATTACTGAGCTAATGTAACAAATTTGCAGATTTTATACATTTCATAATGCAAGAAAAGAACTACAAGAACAACAAGAATACAAAAATACAAAATCCAACAACAAAACACATATAGCTAATAAAATCTAATTGAAAACTAAGCAAAGTCATGTAAAGTAACGTAAAATAACGTAAAGTAAATTAAAGTTAGAGAACATTTCAAAGTCATACATACTTCTTCATAGTTTAATAGAAATAGAGTCAAGGCACGAGACCGATCAGTAGAAATATATAAATATGTATAAGCAAGTACAGAATAGCAAAGGGTACACAGATCAATGCAAATTCAAACTTTCAAGTTACACTCGCAAATATAATTCAAGTTTGTATAAAAGCAAAAACAAACACATGCATATATCAGCCAAGTTGTAAATAGTTTCGAAATGCAGTAAGAACTGTTAAAGTTATGAGAATAGACAAGTAATAGCTTAAGACGTTTCAATTTTCTAAAATACATAAATATAATAACTGAGGCATAACCGAAATAATAACATGAACAAAAGGAAAATAAAACAATAGCGCACAATCGAAATTCCTCGACGACGACCTAGGAAAGGAAAGTTTGCATCCTCCCGAGTGGGCGTGTTCGCCATACATTTACACCCAGTCGGCTGTCCGTTTGAACCGCTGGCAAACACTCTACGCTATTATTTGGCTTAAAAGTAGATCATAAATGCTTTTATTTGTTTCGCTTTTTTCAATGCGAAAACCGGCGTGTCTTTCAATTAACTCATTTTATTTATTCAATTGTGTTCCGATAGTCCGAAATCCTCCGAACGCCAGCTTCAATGCGACCCATAAAAACCGACGGCAGGCAAAGAGATGTTGTTCGCAAATTGATGAAGTTGAAATCTATTTAAAATTATTAAAAAATACATAATCTTTCATTTGTAAATAGAACAATTTTTCAGAAGTAAAACGTTTAACATTTTTCAAACGAAAGCATTTATTAACTACGAAACTAAATAGAAATTTAGCGGAATGTGAAGAAACTTAGTGAAAATAATAGAAAATGAAACAAAGAACATGAATGAAATCAGCATTTTATGAAGCTATGAAATTTTTTATACTTAAAAATATATTAAAATATTTACATACATACTTAAAACTCAACATATACATGCGCGTAAAGAGCAAATCATATACACCCACAATCACACGTACAGCAACATGACAAACACTTACACACATATTCGTCGGAAAATAAAGGAAGAACATTCACATCCAATACCGAATACTAAAACCGATTACATGACTCGATCTGTTCCTCTGATTACGCATGAACCATAATAAATATATACATAAATATAAATAAATGAACAAATATATAACTGAATATTATATGTAAAAATTTAATCTAAATATTTCTTTATACAACTAAAACCCTAAGAAATTCAAAAGTAAACGTATAAGAAAAAATGACATACAAAATAAACTGAGATCTAGCGTAAATTGACACAAAAACATGAATAGTAGATATACAATGAATATTAAAACACTTGTAAATTCTTTATTCTCAGAAAAGGAAGAAGAATTATATGTTGAAGAAACCATAAAAAAAATGAATAGAAAAATAATTATATAAATAGACGAAAGCGAGGAGAAAACTTAAATATTTAAACGATAAGCTAATGGAAAACTCAAAACTAGCCGTATATATAAAAAAACCCCAGTCACAGAATATGTATTAAATTATTTAAAATGCATAATTTGACATAATTAGAGTAACAGAACGAGAACAAGAATAAGAAAAGCTAAAAGAAAAACTAATACTTAATATAGATTGTTTAAATTAAAGCAAAGTACATTAATATTAAAATTAACATACTTATATATATATATAAATATATATATACATAATATACAAAATATATAAATTGTACTTATATACAAAAAATGCAAAAACCAAAAAAAAAAAACAAAATTAAAACACCTGCCTTCGAACAAGAAACAAAAATTTAATTACTTAAATTTAACTTCATTCTTAATTAATTTATTAAGCAAAACGTTCAAAAAATAAAAATTTATAAAACAAAAACATCCAAAGCCAATATTAAAACAATGTAAAAATTCTTATGCAAATAAAAATGAAACAAATGAAAATATATTAAAAATAACATTTTTAAGAATTCGGTTTATTTTCAAATAAGAAGCTTTCATTTTGACTTAAAAAATGTAGAACGTAAATAATAATTTTTTATATTTAAAATTAAATTCATTCTAGTTAAAACAAATCTGCTTCATTCCAAACAAAATAAAAATATATATACACATATATATGAAGAACATCTACAAGGCGTATTTTTATTTCCTCTTCAACAGAAAAATTATGTATGAATCCAAATAAGAATTGTAAATATTTAAATAAAAATTATTCTAGAAAGTAAAAAATGCATTACATTAACAACACATTAAGACATCTGAAGTCTTTAAACAAACATTAAGAATTATTTTCATTTGTTTTCACCTAGCTACAGCCAGTTTCAACAAATAAATTCTATTATTCAAGAAATAAAGATTACCTAAAACAGAAAGATGCAAAAACAAATAACGAAAATATAAACACTTCAAATTCAACAAGAGCATTATAAAATTAACGCGTAAATACATCAAAGTCGAGAATTCGAAGAAAATAATTAAATGATACAATTTAAACTTTGTACGATTTTTAAAGATTTTTTCACAAACAAAATAAACGATGCCAGAAACAGAAGAACTATGTACTTAAACATGTTATGGAATCCATTGAATAATATTCCTGAAACTCCGAAAAACGACCTTAATTCTTCTCCTTACCTACTATCACAAAGTATTTTGCCATTAATTTGGCACTAGACCCACAGTTATTTTGTGAAATTTCTCAACCCAATTCTGGTTAAATATTCTCTATGAATATGTTTTGATAACACAAATTCAGAAAATCCATAACAAGTATATTAACAGACAGGTTTTAATATATATAATTAATTTTCTTGTGCTTTTTAAAAGAAACTAGTAACTTATGAAGGAGAATAATGGTCGTATAAACCTAACTGATTAAAAAATAACTTATACCATTTTTTTTTTTAATTTTTTATTTCATCCATTTTAACGATCCGTTTTCAAAGCTTAAAGTTCGAGGAATCAACATCCCAGTATACTTCATCAGTAGAATTAGACACAGGAACAACTTATTCCATTTCACATAATCTCTCAAAGATATTTGCTTTTCTTTTCATCGTTGAGTTCGAATTGTCATAATAAATCTTACACCTCGATTCCCTTTTCCTATAGTTTGTTATCTCAATGCAAGTACCGTATCCTTTTATGATATATAATTAAATAATAACTAAAACCTTTAGAAAATTTTAATAAAAATCTGTTTCCACAACATTAACGCATACAACAACAAGTACAGAACTAAAGAAATTGTCCAAAAAATTTACTTCGATAACGATCGCTCGATCACTATGATGTTGATAATGAAATTTATAAAGCTAATGATTGTTTTTGATGATCATCAATATGAAGACGATTTAATATTTAGTTATATTATTGTTATAAATAATCATTAATGAAAATACAAATAGAAAATTAAATGAATAATGAAATAATAAAACATAAAACATTTTTTCAAATACATGATATAAAATCGAAAAAAATACACATCACAATTGTTTTATTTCATGGTTTATGGGCGGAGACAAGTTATAATTGTGGTTGTTATTAACATATAAGACACACAGTGCGATTTGTAAGTAAACGGATCCTGACCATATTTCATTATGTATCATATAGGGGCACCGTAGCTCAGTGGATAAGTGAGTTGCCTACAAATCAGCGTTGCCGCAGTTCGATCCCCGGTTCGAACCAGGCTCCGCCAACATAAATTTTTCTTTACGACTCTCGGCGAGCAATGGCAAACTTCCGAGAGTATTATTTGCCATGACAAAGCTCTCACCCTAGCCGTTCGAATTCGGCATTAAACTGTAGGTCTCTATCATTGGTGTAAAACAGTACAAACGCACAGCGCCAATGATTGCGAGTAGCTCGGTCAAAGTCCCTCGAGGGCTATAAAGAACAATAATTTGTATTTGGGATATATTCTTGGAGTCCTCTATGGAATTATAGCGAATATGGGATGTCAGTGTGTGCGTTAGGTGATCTATGATCTATAAACTCATACCAGTATTATTTGATGTTTGATGTCGTTAGACATTTTTGATAAAATAGTGTAGGTATGAATAAATTATATTTCAAATGTTTTACAAAAAAAAATTAAAAATTAAATTAGAAAATTCAGGAATAAGTAAATTAGTAAAATTTTTTGAAATAAATTCAAATAAAAATTATTTTAATATAAAAAAACGTTGTCAAATTCGTTTGTACCTTTTGGCTAATATTTATTAATATTAAAATTTACATAGACATACATTAATCCGTTTTTACAATTTCGATAATTATATTACAATAGTATTAATTACAAAACCATACAATTCTATTTAAAAATAAATATATAAATACTTAAAAAGCATCAAATTGTTATTAACATTTTTTATTTTGATAAATAATAAATGTTTTTTCATTTTAACTCCACTCACCCCACTGTGGACAGCGTCCCTGAATGGGATTCGTTGTGAAACTCAACGAAACCGAGTGCTGAGAAAACAGCGCCCACTTCAGGGCGAAACAAACAATCGGAATGTCAAAACAAACCCAACCGAGCAATGTTTACAAACGAAAGCCACCCCAGTCGACCAATGAACCACCCCCCGAGCACGGCGGCCACATGGGCCACAGCGGCCACCCAACCGAATCAGCTGTTGGCCGAGTTGCGAAACTCCGGCGCAGCTATTGATTGCCTTCCAACCCCCGGGTCGGCGGCGCGGCCCGTTGCAACCGAGCCGGAGTCAGTATTCGCCAGAGACGGCCTGGGAACGGACCAAGTGGAGAACGCCAGAAGTAACATTCTATAGAATTGTGTCGAATCGAGTGAAGTGTGGACTTTTTAGTTGTTTGTTCGAGTCCATAATTTGGAGATAATTAGAGAGCTGCCACGCGATGCCCGAGACCACCACGTCCATGATGGCATGTTGTGAGACGTGAAATTCTGGCCGACGACGATCTGAATGCGTGATGTGTTGGAAAAATCAATTCGGGGACTTCAAATCGACAGACGGAGCCTCCTCGAGATCAATTTAAAGCACACAAGCAACAACTACAAAAACACTACATACACACATTGATTATAGAAATCAGAGAATTGAATCCCATTCCACGCCCACAATGGACATCTCGATGCTGTTTCTGTTCTGCCTGGTGTCGCTGGTCATCGGCGCGGCCATCATGCTGCTGGCCCAGTACTACATCTTCTTCAAGTTCTGCAAGCTGCCCGAGGAGAGCGAGGAGCAGCGCGACATCAACGTCAAGTACAGCCTGCCGAAGGTGAGAACCCAAACCAACCCATCCCACTTCGCCCACTCATTGTCCTTGCGATCTCGAGAGCTGAGCTGAGAATTGAATTCCATTTGCAGGACATGCAACAGACGGCACGCCTCATCAACGTCGCCCCCTCGACGGCGAACGCCGCGGCAAATGAGGCGAGCGACACAGCTCCTCTGGTGGCCATCAACTTCGTGATGCAGTTCCTCTTCCACGAGCTGAAGAACTCGAACCGAGTGCGCAAGTGGTTCTACCGGAAGCTCTCCCTCGAGCTGGACGAGCTGATTGCGAAGACGACCACGGGCAAGCTGTTCGACAAGCTGACGGTAAGCTTTGGTAGCAATGGTGGGCCAACAGTGGGGTCAAGCGACAAACATCGACGAATAACAGTAAGCACTATTTTCGGTCACAAGGCATTCGAGGTTCCTCTCAAGGCTAGAGTTCGTCCAAGGCTATAATTCTTCCAATACTAGAATCCTATTAAAGAATAAGACTGTGGTCCACAACGATCTATCCATGAATGGTTTTCACTTAACCTTTCGAACTTCAACTCCTTAACAATGACATCGTCATTCGAGTTCCGACCATCGATTCGGTCGATCGAACCAGCGGCCAGATGGCACTTTCTCCGACAGGTGTCTTGTCGTCACACACACACACGTCGCCATGACCCTTAATTCCTGCCCTCGATTGCTGTCAAGAGCCCACGAGTTCACAGAGATCCGCACACATGGGACGGCCACAAGAGACAAGAGGTTAACGGTTTCAATGGTACTAAAAATAGGCGACTCGAGTAACAGACGATGAGCTTAGGTAGACAAACAGACAGCTGGAGAGAGATAGATGGAAATCGGACGGACGGAAAGGCAGCCAGAAGACCAGAAGATAGTTGAGAATGCGGGGGGTGGGGAAAAGGGGCGAAGGGCCGACAGGTGGAAATAATTATGGTCTTGAGGGTGCTTCAATTAAGTGAAAGTGAGCTGTTGTGCATCTCGTCTGCTGCTGCCCGAGAGGCGGAAATGTGATTGTAGGAAACACGTTGCCATCTTCATCTACTTACGCCATTCGTTGATTTTACCTTTTTCGATTCTTTACCTCATTTGTTTCATTCATTCATTACCCTATATGTTTATTAACCATATTTGTTGTTTTTAACTCATTCGTTATGTTCTTTGTTTACCTCCTTCGTTGGTTTTACCTCAATCGATTGTTTGCCTCTCTCCGTAATTCCACGACCACCTCAGATCAAGGAGCTCGAGCTGGGCGACCAGTTCCCCGAGATCAAAACCCTGCGCGTGCACAACGTGGAGCTGGACGGGACGGCGGGCCGCATCGAGAACCTGGACCTACTGCTCGAGATCCAGTACAAGGGCAACTTCCGCACTTCGATCGACGCCGACATGGTGCTGGGCAAGAAGGGCTCGCTGACCCTGAAAGGTAAGGCTGACGATGTTCATTCGAAGACTCAAAACTAATCCCTCAATCCCCTCAGTGAAACACTTGTCCGGCCTGGCGCGTCTGCAGTTCACGCGAAAGCCCTACACGCACTGGTCCCTCAGCTTCCTGGGCGACCCGGAGCTCGATCTGGCCATCGAGTCGAAGTACCAGGGCCGTCAGATGCAGTCGAACATCACGAGCCTCATCTCGAACCAGATCCGCAAGGCGGTGCGCCGCAAGCACACGCTGCCCAACTACAAGCTCCGCTACAAGCCCTTCTTCCACAAGACGCTCGAGGAGGAGTCCGGCGACGGCGACATCCAGCCCAACGGGCTCCTGGAGGTCAAGGTCTCCGAGCTGTCACGTCTCAATTGCCCGACCGGGCGGGACGTGACCGACGTCTACTGCACGCTCACGATGGCCTCGTTCGCCTTCGTCGAGGCCCACCAGCGGGACGATCGCAACGTGGTCGTCTCGCTGGACGTCCAGATCCACAAGGCCAAGAACCAGCAGATCGGCATCGTGTTCAAGCAGATGCCCGACCAGGTCGAGATCGAGGCCGTGCTGCCGAACACGCCGGCCTGCAAGTCGAACCTGCGCTCGGGCGACGTCCTGATCGCGATCGAGGGCCGCCGAGTGAGCACGATCCAGCAGGTGGCCAAGGTGGTCAAGACGCTGCAGAGCATGGTCTTCGGCCTGCGGATCGAGCGCCTGGTGCCCGGGATCATTCGCAACGACGCCATCCTCGAGGACCTCGAGCTGTACGAGGACCTGGGCGACCTGCGCAGCGTTTACGGCGTCGACGCCCGGACGCCGCGGCCTGGCGAGGGCGAGGCGCTGGTGGCCAAGCAGCTGATGGCGCGCAACAACTCGGGCGAGCGGGCGACCTCGAGCGAGTCGAGTCTGAACAACACGCCCACCAGCTCGCCCAAGAAGGCCAAGTTGATTGCCAAAGCGCTGAAGAAGACGATCAGCCGCGACTGCAGCGAACCCTCCAGGGAAACGTCAGCCTCGACGACGACGGGCGGCGAGGAGCACAAGTCGCGATCGCGGTCGACGAAGCAGGAGGAGCGAGGAGCGCGGCCGGCGGCGAGCCGATCGGCGGGCGAGGGCATCAACGACGTGGAGCACTACTACCAGCACTCGACGGTCGACTGCCCGCTCAGCGGCCTCATCCACATGGAGGACTTGTCCAGGTTCAAGCTGGACGCCCGGTGCAAGTTCCTAAACGTCTGCGTCTACGGGAAGTCGCCCGGCGAGAGCGTGCTGCTGGGCTTCGTCAACATCCCGATCCACCTGCTGCTGGCCGAGTGCTGCGAGACGAGCATCAGCCAGTGCCTCAAGACCTTCGAGCTGGATCCGCCGGTCGTGCAGGACCTGTGAGTTGGGGTGGGCTTCAAGCGATGTTCAGAGACTTACGCTGTTTTCATTCCAGGAAATCCCATCCGCTCTACATGCAGTCCGGGTTCGACGCGAACCTCTGCTTCGGCGACATCCTGTTCGCCTTCACTTGGGACGGCAACCCGAACATGCAGCCGAACGAGCCGCCGACGCGCCACCCGGGACGTGCCAAGCAAAAGTGAGTAGAAGAAGGTGATGCCAAAGGACCATCATTAATCTGTCCATCCACCAGGAGCACGACGCCTGAGCGCAACGACGACAGTGGCCTCGCCGCGGACAACATCTCGCTCAAGTCGACGTCGTCGGCCGACACTTTGGCGTCCATGGGCAGTGGCAGCAACGCCAGCAGCCAGCCGCGTGCGCACAACTTCATCCGCACCCACTTCCAGCGCGCCACCCAGTGCGACTTCTGCGGCAAGAAGATCTGGCTGAAGGACGCCGTCCAGTGCCGCGAGTGCTCGATGTGCTGCCACAAGAAGTGCGTGAACAAGTGCCAGAACTCGACCGTCTGCGGCCCCGTCGACTGCTCCGCCGCCCTCCAGCAGGGCCAGGGCCCCAACCTGGCGACCACCCCCGAGTTCACCGTCACCGATGTGGGCGACGGCGATGGCGGAGGCGGCGCTGGCGGCTGTTGCGACACCTCCGAGGGCGAGGAGGCTCTGGCCTGCACCGGCGAGGAGGACCAGCCGACGAAGGCCGTGCCTGCCGCCGGTCTCGAGGTGCATCGCTCTAGTCTGACGGGCCTCTTGGCGCAGGGCATCAAGCGTGTGAACTCGGCCAATAACCTCGCCATCCCCGGCATCGTCTCGTCGCTGGCCGGTGGCGGCGGCGGAGGGGCCAACAACGTCAAAAGCCTGCCCCCCAGTCCGCAGCACTCGCCTTCACGGTTGGTTGAACCACTCCATCCTTCCAGGATTCCTTTAAGTAACGATCTCACTCTCTTAGCAAACATTCGCTGGTGGGCAGCACGGGCAACGCCTTCGACCTGGTCACCCGTCGGCTGGAGTCGATTCCGGATGGACTGGGCGCCCTGTCCGACGAGCAGATCGGCTCCATCAGCGAACCGATCATTGGTATAGCGAAGGGCGAGGACGTCATGACGATGGCCAAGACGGCGGGCAAAGCGCTCTACTGCGATTTGGAAGCTACGCCGCGCATGGAGAAGATAAACCAACTGGTGAGTACGTTTCATTAGAGTCCACTGAAGAACGGTCAATGAGCTTTTCGCTCATTTTAGGTTGAGCCTAAAAGTATGCTAAATAATTTATAAATTAAATAATTTATTCCTCGTCTGTCTTGTGAAGCTTTTCTAATTTTTTATCACTCTTCCAGCTCGCCAAACTCCGTCTGGCTCTGGACAGCGAGACCGCCACACACTCCACGCTGGTCTCCGGCCGCACCGGATCCCCGGACAGCTCGCCACAGAGGAGGAGCCCCAGCAACAGGGAGGTCAACATCGGGCTCTCGGAGGAGCGGGTTCAGGCCCTGAGCGTCGTCATGCTGTACCTTTGCACAGGGCTGCAGCATGCCCAGGGCGTGGCACTACAGTGAACAAACACCATTGAATCTGAGTAAAAAGCCATTTATTATATAAAGTCAACGTAGTATAAAAATGAACAACAACAAAATCAGAAAAATAACAAAGGCTGATGTTAAAATGTGGAATTTTAAGTAGTTTCAACGAGTATTAAACTAACAAACCTTTATTAGCCGTAATGATGTTGCATTGCAAGGGATTCTTGGAGTTTCACCCAGAGTTGGGTCCTCTCAAAGTAGACCTCTGAGGAGGATATTTAAACCGAACCCATGGAGTAGTATAGGGTTTAGATGGAGGAGAAGTTGATTAACTCAAATATCGTTCGAAGGCCTTTTAACAACCACACAATTCAATTACTTACCACTATATTTAATAGATATATCAATATATATGTATGTGTATACATTGGATGTTTCGATTGCCCCAAGTATTTACTGCGGCCGCATTGTCTACACAGGTATAAGTATATGTGTATATACATATGTATGTATACGATAGTGATTGCCGATTTATTATATTTGTTAAATGTTTACCACTTAGTATTATCCGAAGGAGGTAAATCTCGACTGTGTGTTAGCAATGTGAATGTAGGATGTTGCATGTATGCCTCAAGTCCACAAGTTGGATAAGGGAACTTTTTTTTATATACATATATTCCAAAAATAATTATTATCATAATTAAGTCTACAGATTTAATGTTCAACTTTGCAATTGACATGGAAGTAATTTTAACAAATATTTTAAAGTTAGATGAGCATTTTAAAATTGTAAACATTTGAGATTTTTATTCAAAATAAAAATTTAACATTTTAACGTATTTCATGGATAACGATGTTTCATTGGATCAATTTCCTGTTTCCGGAAGCCATCGCTTAGTGCTTCCGTCTATCGCCATATGAAAATTTCCACTAGCAGCGAAGCGCAGAATTGAGGACAATTGCCTCTGTCGTGCACCCTCGTTCTTGATTCCTCTCCTCGCCAAATGCCGCCCGCCACCCCGTGATGATGGGGATTTTTTCTATTTGTTTTTTGATTCGCCGTGTTTTGTTTACATTCGCCACGTTGTGTCCACCTAAAAAACAAAATTGCAAAAATAATAACAAGAAATATTGACCGAGTCATGGAACTGAGGAAATTAAATGAAATTTCGCTTCTGCCGAATCTGGCAACCCGCCAATTTCGTGTGCCTTTCTTCGTCATTAACGCGAAAGCAGCTGCGTCTTTTTTTCCAAATACGAAATCAAGGCAACTGCGAGACGTAGAAGAGAAAAAGAATGTATGTGAAATTAAAAATCAGTAGAGAAATTCTATTGTAGAACGACTGCTACGAATATATTGAACTTGTTGGGAAAACATTGTTGGAAAATGGAATCCTCGTGTGCATTTGAATAAATTTCAATGTCCTGTATGATGCCTCGTTCGAGATTTATATAGCCGGGAATTTTCGGATTGTTCTTCAAATAATTTCCATGACAATTTCCCTGTTTACGATTGCAATTTTCTATATATTCTGATGAAATGTATTCATCGAACTGAGGTGAGTCTCGGTCATTTCCTTAGTCGCAGATCCATAAATCACTAACGAACCGCACAAAGATGACAAAGACAACGACTTTTACTTGTAGTAAAATTCGAAACAATAAATGAGGAAGGCGATGGATATTGTCGTTTATTTTTAATAATTTAGACACATCAAAATAATCGGAAAAACAATTCCATGCCAAATTATTCCATTGAAACAATAACTAACTAATAGTTTTCTATAATTGTCAAAATATTTTAAAAATAAATATAAATTGCATGTGAAGGCTTAGAGAACCTCACCGATTGATGGTTTGTTAGAGGTCTCACTGAAGACCACTGGATCAGTTCGCACAATTTTGGCTTCCACTCAGTCTCTTGAAATTGAATGGCGGGAAATCGAGAAGAAGAATTTCGAGCACTACGAACGAAAATAGTACAATGTATAGTTAAATTGTTGCCAGAAAAAATCGAAGAAAATAATTAGAGTAAAAAATAAATAGTATCAATTAATTGCATGAGCAGAAAAAATTGCCTGACGTGCGACACTTTCGTCTCGGTGCCAACAATTCTCAAAAGATGCAGCCGAGGGTTTTTTATTCTTCTTCTTCGGGGTTGTGTTTTCGTCTATGTGCTTCGGTAGCCAATTTAATTTTAGACAAGTTGGCACCCAAATCGCAATTACGCAATTTTCGGAGCCAGAGGCAGTGGCATCTGCGTGCTGTACAGTGGAGTAAAAATACATGCCATCGGAGTTGGAGCACGAGGCAAATGTCAGCGGCGGACGAAGAGGACGAAGGAGCGTCCGGCATCTGAATAGAAGGGGACGTGATGATCGAAATCGAATCATAAAATAATGAGTTCTTAGCTTCGTGAAGGTGTGATCACAACGTCAACGCCTTGTTCACCACATGGACAGTGAAAAATCACTCCCACCCGGGTCTTCGGCCTTCTGCACCCCGCCTCGGGCGCCGTTCGTCCACGTTGGCAGGTGACAACCCTCGAATTTTGGGACACAAGACGTCCGAGACGATGGTACGGCGAGACAATGAATTGGGGCGCGTGTGGCCCCACTAAGTTGCCAGCCAACGAGTTCTTGGCCCCAGTCGCAAGTGCGTTCAATTTGGCCAAACTCTCACCTCGTCTCTCTGGCAGCAGCAACAACGAAATGCAATGACTTCCCTCCCTACCTCCCTTCCGAACTCCTAGAAATCTTACTCATGTGCTTAATCGGAATTCTCGCTGTAATATTTTTTTCCACAAAATAAACAAATAAATCTTCCACGGGTTCACGGTCAGAAGTCTTGGTATTTTGCAGGTTCAAAAATTCATTAAAAGGTGCGTCGTTCCCGACGCAATTCGGTTGTGGCCGATGAAGCTTGGGGAGCATTCATTGGTACCACTCAGTTTCTAGAGAGGTGTTAAAAGTAAGAAATGGGTCAAATGGAAGATCACGAGGTCATAATTTTAGGCTGCAGTTGTAATTGGACTTGTGAAATGAATAGATAAAATATATAAAGGAACATAAATTTAAAAGTGGATTCGAAGGCTTACATTAAAGGATTTGAAATATAGAAAGTAATTAAGTTGCTTTTGTCATTAAGAAATCTCCAATAAATAAAAACATTGATATTTTCTGTAGTAAAAATACTTTGAACTCGAATAATATTTATATGCACGAGTTTTATAATAGACTAATAGGGAATGACAAGAGATCAAACAAAGATAATTTCAAAATAAAGAATATATGATGAACTTTAGTAAAACAAGATGAAATATTCTATATGAGTAAACAATCGAAATCGACATGCAGCGAGGCCACGAAGGCGCCTTCGAAGCGCCCCCGATCGACGCAGCTCCACAAAGCTTTCGACTCTCCCATTGGGTTGAGACAGAGAGAGAAAAGCTTCGTGCGAACGACCAATGGCTGAAACAAAGCGTTGACGAGGGAAGACGTACGAGAAAAATGGTCAAGAGAGTGAGCCAAAACACAAAGAGAGAGAATGAGAGAGTGCGATTGCAGGTGTGATCGCTGATCGTGCGCTCGATCGTGAATTGCGTTTTGTTTTGGCTGCACTTTTCGCTCTTGCTGTGGGTTTCTTTCTTCTTCCGTGGTATAAAACCAGCTGATGGCGAAGCTTTTCAGGCATTTGAAGAGCGGAAGAGTCCGACCGAGTCAGATCAATCAGAGCCTAGAGCCAAACAAACAAAACAAAAACATTGCACAAATAAATTGCGCGATCAAAACATTGCGAGATTTTCCATAAATTATTAATTAACTGCGTGAATTTTGTGTGAACATTGAAATTAAAGCGAATCAAAACAAAACAGAGAGATCTTTTTGAAGAAAAGTGCGAAAGATAATTGTGCATTTTGGAAGCTTGTGCTATTCGAAAGGTCAAAAGTTCAACTGAGAGAAGAACAAAAAATTCAAAATGCGTCCATTCGGCAACGACATCACCAACATTGCCAACAACAGCAGTGGCAATAACAACAATAATAACAACAACAATAACAACTCGAACAATAATAATAACAACAACAGTCCCAGTAATAATAACGGCGGCAACCACGATGACGACAGCAACGACGACCCGCGCATCCCGCCACACATCGCGCGCATCGGCGGCATCGTAACCTTCTCGCCCATCGCCGGGCAGGGCGTGATCCGCGTGGTCGGCCGCTGCGAGGACGCGAAGGAGAACAGCATGCTGGGTGAGTTGGGTGGCGTTGCTCCACCGTGGTCCTGCACAGTGGTCGAGGCGCCAAACCATGAAACACTTTTGTTTGCCTGACGCTCTTGAAACACCTTAATTGTTGCTTTTCGCTTGTTGCTTGTTGCAGAGTCTCTCGTTAACGGTAATTAATTATGGCAAACACCAAAAAATCTAAAAGAAAAACAATAGCAATAGAAATAATAGTGCTTGGCTTGAGCCGCTAAAAGGTGGCATTTAGTTCAGGGTTGTCCCCCCCTAACCACAT
The DNA here is from genome assembly GCA_017309665.1 of Coelopa frigida. Classification (NCBI taxonomy): domain Eukaryota; kingdom Metazoa; phylum Arthropoda; class Insecta; order Diptera; family Coelopidae; genus Coelopa; species Coelopa frigida. Next base: position 11,610,553 of record CM029564.1, on the reverse strand, counting down.
TTCCTCCCAGCCCGCGTCGTCGTTTGCAGGCCTTTTCACTTCGCTACTACCGCGCTTTAATTATTACCACATGTTCATGAACGCCTTGAGAGCCTTAAAAGGAGGCATCAGCGCTTGACTTTTCCGTTTTCATTATTCATCGTTTTGATTCAGCATGAGTTGTCGACAAAGGTCGGTTCACAGAAGGACTATCGAGGCTAGTACTATTATTTTGAAATTTAAATTGTTCGTTTTCTGAATGGGAAGATGAATTAAAAAATATTGGTACCTTTATTAAAAATCCTATAAATGTAAAAAATACGTTTAATGACTGAAAAATTAATTGAAAAATATTAGGAAATCTTGAACTATAATATATAATAAATAATTTTTTAATATATAACAGTATTAAGTCCCCAAAATAATAAGTATTTTAAACTATATTATTAAATGAAGGAAATTACATGAATAAGACAAAAATATCCAATAATAGGAAATCTTGAACTATAAAAATTAAATAATATATTAAATCAATTTAACAATATAATAAGTCCCCAGAAAAAATAGTATTTTCAACTAAATAATTAAATGAAGGAAATTACATCAATAAGACTAAAATATCCAATTGGTGAAAAACGATTGTTTTCAAGGAACTCGATCGCCTTTTTTGAAAACAACGAATCATGTTCAATGAAGATAGTTGCAGTTTCCGGCATATTATCTGGTCCACTGATCGCATTAACGACTGCAGCTCGAGCATCGAGCACCGAAGAGTTGGAGAGGCGGATCCAAAATAACGAAACGATTATTGCACCCATTGTCAACTGTTGTAAGCGGCGTGGAGTTTTGATGAATGTCACTGCTCTAGACCGAGGCAATCGTCAATTAATTAGGCCTGCGGCAATGTCAATTATCCATCCGCAAGACACGTAACAACCTGTAACAGCGACCGTAAATAGATACATCCATATGTCCGTCCGTGCGTACCAAGTGCAGACATTGTCGGGCCCACGACATGGGGACCAGAGACATGCATGCGCCATACCACCACCATTTCCACCGAAATGAAAACTACAACAAGAGTGTCGTAAGGGGTATGAACACAAATAAAAAATCACAACAACCACAAATCATACAAACAACTACAACAATTCGAATGTTTCCTCATTGCAATCGCGAACAGTGGAAAAGTCAAGTCAGAGAAAGATTGGAGAATCGAGAAAAGCACAACGCCATTAGTCACCCCGAAGGAGAGACAGGCCAACTGAGAGAGATAGAGAGGGGTAGAAGAGGAGTGGTAGAAGGAGGAGAAAGAGACACAACAGGCCGAGTGAAAAATAAAAGTTGTTGCCTGAAAGCGAGTCGTGTTGTAAACGACGTTACCTCATTCTTTCCAGATCCATTAAAACTCGACTCTTTCGGCACGGGAAAAACTTGTTAGCGAAAGCATTTGTTTGTAAACTCATTTCATGGACTAATCAGTGTGAATTTTCACCTAACTAGTATGGGAGGGATCGTCCCTGGAGCCATTTGAATCCATAGACAAAGAGTGCTCTGAAGTGTTGAATTGTTGCAGCCACTGAAACCAATTGAAACCCCAATGAGCTGGTTTTTACTTCTCTACCTCTACCTGCTTCGTATTTCTTTCGGTGTACTACTTCGGAGCTACTCTCGAAATCAATCTGAACCTCAAGTGGTCATCGAAAACTTCGCTGTCCGAGTGGAATTGCTCTTTTTCACTTCCCCCCAATTGAACTTTGCTTCGTTGTATTTGGTTGGATGCACTGTGCGAATTGCCAAATACTGTTTGTTTAGTTTACTACTATTAATCGTCCTCCACGCCTTCGCTAACTTCCTGCTGAATTCATTAAAATTCCACTAAACTAGGATTATTTTCTTTTCGTTCAGTGTTTCGAATGCTTGTTGTACAATTACCGAATTTTGAATGCATTTCCATTAAGTAATTAATCGTCGATGAACGCGAATTATTCAATTGAATTTTGTAATTGACGTTGTTGCTATTTTTTGATGGATTTCATTGTTGTTGCTGGTTTTTGGAATTAATTACTCTCCATGTTACGCATTAGTTTTGATTATAAAACTATTTAAAACATCGTGTTCCTCTTCAAAGCAACTAAAATAGCCTCTTGGCACGAAAACTACGTAGCAATTTGGCTGAAACGCAATACAATAACAATAATAGAGCCAACAACAACAACGATAACGATAAAAACAAAAACAACAACGATACCCAATTCTGCGTAACACTCATTTACGATGTGACGTATCAACACGTCGTTGCCCAAAATGTTAATCATCACGGAAGAAAAATATTTGGTTTCTCGATGAAGTGTGTATTTGTAGTTGTTCGTATTTGCCCGAGTTCCAGGGCTTCTTCCTATCGATCGTGACTGCGATAAATGTAGGCCACAGTAGACAAGCAGCTGTTGTTATCGGCGCCCTATTGTTTGGGGATCCCTGACCTCTACGGAAGTACGATTGTCAATGAAAGTTGTCGTATGTTCCCACCGATATAGATAAAATACTCCACATAAGCCGCTCTTTCTGTAAATAATACCTTGAGGTCAAGGTTCTGTCTAACACTAACTATCGCTATAACATGAATACACACCATCCTCTGAAAGTCATTTCATTCAATATATCATCGACACTTCATCTTCTTCGGAGGCTGGTGAAGCTCTGATAGGACTATCATCCATCCTATCCTATCAACCACATGCCGAACTAAATTGTCTCACATATAGCAGACCGTGGAGAGCGGTGGAAGCACGTGTTAGTGGCTAAAACGAAAGTGTTCTGCGGTCCGCAATCAGCGACGTGACCGCGAAACACGTCGAAGCAAATGTCGACTGCAACAGTTGCTGCTCTCGATGATCTGCGCAAATACGCAACATTTCTGTGATATTTCTATGCGACTATATATATAGCATCTCGTGTATTCGTGCAATTGACGCACATTTTACACCATTCGAAAAAATAATCCCGTCGTTTGAGTCGCCAGTTGCCACAGCCTGTGTATGTAAATTGGGCCTCTTGCGCTGCGCCATGCAAAACAAAAGCACTGCTCGTCGGATCTCTTGTGTTTATTGGCTTTTTAAATGTTTACCATTTCATTTTCAGTCCGTCCATCCATTCATTCATTCATTCACCTCATTTTCATTTGTTAACCTTACCGAAGGTCGTTCGCTCTCTGGTTTCGTATTGCTTCTTCATCGTCGTCATCTATTGTTATAACATGTTTTGTTTCTCTGTTTTGATTCCGTACAATCATATATGGTGTATTACATATAACCGTTTGTATATGGAAAGAAAGGTAAACAAAACTCGCTCTGAGACAAAAGAAGCTTAATCGAGTGTGGCTTATCTTATCTACGAATGTCTCGAGGCCGTCAAACATTTGTCAACCACAACGCAATTCGCCAGACACGCTGGTGACACCGATCTCCCGTTGGTGATGGAGTTGAATTGATTTCCAACGTATGACGGTGGTAACGAGTAATCATCGTCGAAGTTGGTCAGTTCCACTCAATGGGGCCGAAGTCAGGATGGCGATGGTGTTGACCATTCTCCCGATTATGGGGGTCAATAAATCCCTGACCACATCCAGATTTTGCGATAATTCTAATCAATTATTAACTTGTGGTTTACACACCCCACCATGAGCGAAAACATGTGTCCATAGAACTAGGTTGGCCCAAACGGCAATGTGATTCGATTAAGAATTTCACAATTTTCTGCTTGTGCATTTATTGGCCATAATTCGCATTTATAGCAACAAGACGAGCGATTCTCTTGGAAGACGATGACTAAAGCTGGCTCGTCACAATCTTCGGCCAATGTGTGTGAGGAAAGTGCGCAGCAATGGCTGCACTTTAAACAATAGCGCCAACGAAATATCAGCTATCAACAACAAGAACAACAACAAATTAAATTTATTATCTCCATCAAACTTTTGCGTTCATTGACACCCTGTGCGAGCGAGGGCGTGTTTACAACTGCGAAAGTCATTCGATTTTCCGCACCGATTTCATTCACCGGGAAGACACGACCTTCACTTCATGACCCTGGCTAGAGTCAAAGGGTCCTTTCGGCCTTTTGTCTCGATCCGTTGGCCTCTCGTTTCCTCTGTGGCCAACATTCTCGCAAATGTCGAGATCTCAGCGGGGGTTCCTGGCTGCACGAGTGATGGAGTGCGCATTTTAAATACGCCGCCGTATTTCTATAAATTTCCTCATAACGTTCTGCTGTTTTTCACATTCATCGCACAATTTAACGCTCTTTAAAACAGAATTTTCTTTTTCCAAAAGCTTTTGACATGTCGACGTTGTTGTTTTCGGTCTTCCCTCTTGCTCTTGCCACCATGTGATCGTCCGACGTATTTTATGCCTTAAACAGAGCAATTCTGGCACCAATTCAAAAATATTGCTGCGTATTTCGCCCTGCATTTGCGAGAGAATCGTCGAGTCGACTTTTCCCGAATTTCCTCCATCTTGCTGCGCGTTATTTTCTTTGTGCGGATTTTCCGATCACCTCTCCACCGCAATTCCTTCTGTTCATCACACGTCTCCACGAGTGGGCGTTTGTTCTTCACCCTGGCCCCACAGGGTGTTCACTTTTGTTGCTTTCTGCGGAAGCTGGCGCAGACATTTCGTCTAAATTTTGAGCTGATTGCGTCTTTGCTCGATGTCGATCTGTCTGTCGCCTGCCTGTCCAATGTCCAACAGCGCGTAGTGGACGTAGTTCCCAGCTGCCAAGATTTGTGTGTTGATTAAATTATCGTATTTATTGCGATGACGACCGACACGACGCGTGCCAAGAGGAGTGCATCGAATTGGGTTCAATCACTTCTGTGACCGGAACGACTTCTCCAGAAGTTATTGAACTTCCTGTCCCTGGCGAAGGATGGATGAAGGGTCATTTAAGGGAGCTTCCGGTACACAAACCTTCGGTACGCAAAGTAAACCAGTTCTGTTTGAGTCCCAGACTAGTGGAAGATTGTGGAGAGTAAAGGGACTGATATAAGTAACAGCAATGAATTTAAATACAATAATCAGACTATTAATAGGAACAGGTTTGGAAGAAGTGAATATTGAAAAAACTAAAATCTGTAATGAAAATAACTTTATAATGTTTTTGAGCTAATGAAGTCTCAATGACAATTTTTATATGTTTTTTATTTAAAATTGACCTATGTAAAACGTTAAGTTTCTCGTTTCTGATCGCGATTATTTTTGATTTCAATTCCGAAGGTTTTGAACGTAAAATCAAAGGTGTATTGAACTCCATCTGGCGGTGGGAAGCGTAAAGAAAGAAAAGCTCTGTCGCCTTGATGCCGGCAGAATTCTGAAAGCTCTCCTTCTCTTTTGTTTGCTTTGTTTACACGCAACGCTGTGGAAACAAAACGCGTCGTCGACGACGAGAATTTTCATTCTTTTCGAGAGCATCGAAGCGACGAGTTGAGTTGTGCGAGGAAATTGAATAGGAAGAATAGGGAAATATTAAAATTTCCAAATTATCGGTTCAGTATTAATTTCAATTAGTATTCCACATAAATATTTGGAGATATGTCGGACACAAATTCGCTCAAACGGCGTCAGGCGAGAGCGGAAGGTGCGTTTCGAAAGAGAAGAACTTTCGATCGAATCGTGGAAATAGAACAGTGGAAATTAGAGAAATCGGAAATGGAACGGCGCCAAGGGGGAGCCACCGGGCCCGGGTCCACGAACTGCCACTCGAGTGTAGATCGTGGACGCGTTCGTGTTCTATTTGCGTTTTTCTCGAAATTCTGGGAATTTCTGTATCTGACATTCTCTTGTCTCTGACGTTCTTCTAGGCGGTATTAAGAAGTTGATACGAATGGCGCACCAGGTTGTGAAAATCGTCGAACGATGTGAAAACGCAGTGGAGGGAACACATCTAGGTAAAGGTTATCAATAATAAAACTCATAAACATTGCCAGAATTGCAATTTCACGCATGAGGAGCCATATACGAATTCCCTTCTGAATCATCGTCCATATGTGAGCATAAATATTATTGTCCATAAAAAGGCAACGATCGATCTTCACTCGCTGTGTCTGTTCCGTTCTTGTTTCGTCCCAGCTGTCACCGACTGCTATCAGCTGTTCGCTCTGCTGTGGCAATTGAACAACAAAAACAACGTTTTCAACGAACAGAGCTAACATTCGAACAAGACTTCGAAAATTGTGTAATGAGAATTTCCAAAGTCGGTTTTGCATTTTCTGAATTAAATTTGAAAGATTCAAATTAAATGTCCATATTCATTTTCTGTTTTATATTTTCACAATGATTCCATACTCTCCATAAATTATTTACAGTCTAATTTAACATTAATTCAGCATTCCCTTCTTTGATATTTTTGAATCTATGACTTATTATGATTTCTAAAATGATTATACAGATCTCTCCGAGTGCGAATTGATGCAGATCCCAGACGCTGTCTACCACTTGATGCGGAACACGGCGTTGAAAACCTGCGATCTGAGCGGAAATGTGATCAAGAAAATATCGCCCAAGTTTGCCGTTAAGTTCAGTTTGATAACAGGTAACCCGCGATTCCATCAATATCTTCGATCCGGATGACTGTATTTATTTCTCTTAAAGATCTCAATCTCTCCCATAACCAAATGGCAAAGCTGCCCGATGAACTGGCCGATTTGTCCGCCCTGACCCGGCTCAACATCTCGCACAACTCGTTCATTGTGCTGCCCCCGGTGGTGTTCAAGATGCCCAAATTGCGAGAACTCGACGCCAGCAATAACGCCATTATTGGTGAGTTGTCCCCCATTCCCACTGGTCCATCCCACATCAGCTAAATTCGACCCCGTCTCTTTTCTTCGTGTAGAGATCGACACGGATCAAATGATCGCCAGCGACAGCCTGGAGTTAGTCAACCTGACACACAACCCTCTGGGACGCACATGCCATCGAAAGTTGAAGAATGCCAAGACACCCTTCCGCGTCGAGGTCTCCGAGTACAACGAGGAAGAAGACTGGTAGACGGCTGCTGCGCACCACCGTCCAAAGAGGCATTCATACAAAGTTGAAACAACGATGTTCAATACGCCGCTCTCACTAGTTTAAGCTACATATCATATTTATATATCGTAATACATAATTATCTCTATGCATCTAGATGTACTTAAACGAGGACGCACTTTTTATACTTCGAACACAATCATTATCCTTTAGCATTAGGACTCACTCTGGGGGTGGGGGCTTCCCAGAGAACTGTGCAAAGCTCTTTATGGGAGGCTGATCGATCCCCACATATATATAAATACATATACTACACTATACATAATTATGATCCAAAGAAAGATTCAACAAAGAATATTAGGATTACCAGTTCAGTCGGCTCAGTCGACAGATCTGAGTTAGCGAATTTTGTTAACTGTGATTCTACAATATAGTCGAACAAGGGCGTCAGTGGTCAGTCCGAGAGAGTCGTTGTAGGAAATGTACGTTATTTTTGTACGAGTAGAGTGAAAATTTCCTATCCAGAGATCTCCCGATCCATTGAAATTCGTACTGCCTGAAGTTTTGTTGCAATTTAAATTATTTTATAGATACATATGATGTATATTTTACGATTTGTTTTAATTAAGTTATTTAATCACTGACCATTTTATACTCGTCTCACATAAAGAAACCCACAAATATTAACAAACACTAACCCTGACTAGAATAAGGAAGTACGATGTTTAAATAAATTCTCTTTTTATGAAAAGAGTTGCCAAACATGTTGGTTTTAATTGAATTGCCAAATAAAATGCACGAATTTGCTTAAATTAAAAGAGCTTTATTAAGGTACAGTTAATAAATATAAGTTATCCACGATCATACACAGTTCTTAAAGATCTCTCACAATACATATAAAACAGCAGAGCTTCTGCAAAACCTTAAACCAATTACGTGATACGTTAAAAATAGTGCTCAGAGGAGAGGTAAGAGTCCAGACCAAGGCCATGTCCTTGAGCGCGAGTGCCGTCTGGATTGAGGAAAGACTTTACAGGAGAGGAAGTTCTAAGGACGTGATGGTAGAATGAACGTGATGTGTGGTGTCTAAACCTATGAAACTTTCATGCGGCTGGGGCGAGAGGGGATGGTAACTGCTAATTTGTGGGGTCTTCCACGTTGGTGTCTTACATAAATATATATACTGTATGCATCTAAAATGTATATGTGTACATAATAAATATTTCAAGGTATTTCTATAACATCATATACTCTCTTTTATCAAATCTAACATGTGTCAACAGTTTCTAACGATCTCTCTGGGCCTCTGGTGTGGCTGCAACTCTAAACGCACCTCATGTTAATGGTAAAATATCTCTCTACAGGGGATGGGAGGAGTTGACGGGGTCGGGGTCTTAGTTTAGTCGGGTATTTTTGTGTTGTTGAAACCGACGCAGCTGCTGCGACAACATCAGCTGAAAGTCCATCGTCTGGGGCTGCGGCTGCAGCGACTCGCGATCGGAGTCGAAACCGGGTTCGAAGTCGAGGTCGTCCGGCGGCCCACTGTGCTTGCGGGCCTCGGGGTGCTCGTGGTGCGCCCCGTTCGCGGGTCATTCCTGCAGCACGGCGCCCGGTTGGCACAGTGGGAACTGGACGTCCATCGACTGCTGCTTCTTCGTCAGCGCCAGCGGCGGCTGCAGGTGCTGTTGCTGCTGCTGGTGGTGGCCGGCGGAGTGGGCGGCGGCGCTGGAGGCGTTGAAGGAGTGCATGTGGAAGTGGGAGTGGGTGCCGGTCAGCTTCGCCAGCGGGATGCGGTACACGCGCAGCGGCTTCAGCCGGTCCGGCGAGCTGCTGCACTGGTCGACGGCGACGCCGCCACCCCCCGACGAGCCGACGTTGCCGGTGGCCGCGTTGAAGAGGTTGCGGTACTTGGAGGAGCTGCGCTTGGTCGGCGACATCGGCGACTGGCCACGGCCCGCCCCGTTGTGGCTGCTGCCGCCGCTGCCGTTGGAGCGCGGCGAATTGGGCGGCACCCCCGGCTGCGTCGCCTGGGCGTCGACGACGGAGCCGCTGCGCAGCGACTTGGCCGCCGCGTTGTAGGAGTCGCCGCAGCTGTTGCTCTTCGCGATCACGGGCTTCTCGTCGCTGACGGCGTGCGTCTTCTGCAGCGAGCGGGCGCGCTGCATCGGCGGCAGGTGGCCGGCGGCGCTGGGGATCTCGAGCAGGTTGGGCAGCTCGTGCTCGGGGTTGAGCAGCAGCTCGCGCGTGGCCAGCGCCAGCGAGGAGGTCTGCAGCAGGTCGGCCGTCGCCTCCTCCTCGTTGGACGAGGTCTCGCTGGGCGTGTTCACCAGCCGGCGCTCGGGCGTCAGCTCGTTGATCTGGAGCCCCTTGATCTGCAGCTCCTTCGAGATGAACTCGGGCGCCGTCGTCACGAAGAAGATGTCCCGCTTCGAGGTGATCATCTGCAGCTCGGGCATGATCGCCGTGTGCACGAGGTTCCCGTTGACCAGCAGCCGGATCTCGATCGAGTCCGCGGTGAAGCCCAGGATGTAGGGAAACGCGCAGACCACCGACGTGGGCGAGGTGTTCCAGTGGAAGTCGAACTCGCTGGAGGAGGCGTCCTTGTCGTTCAGCTTCTGAAGTGGCAAGTGTCTGCCGGACAAGAGAATGAAAGATTCAGTCAGTGGGTTGATGGTCATGGTTCCATTTGAAATACATACGATTGTAGCACAGAAGCAGCTCCGTCTCCAGGCCGTCGCAGAGCTCGATGGCCGCCGTCAGCTGGGTCTGGTTGCGCTTCGCCGGCTCCACCTCGTGCAGCCGCGTCGCGCTCCCCGACTGATCACAGACGATTTCGTAGTGGTACCTGTCGAAATCGAAGATCGGAGTCAATTTCTCCACCATTTACCACCCCACTGTGTGTCTCACCTGTAGCCGACGCAGATGAGGCCGCCGGCGTTGGTGTTCGTCGGCCCCTCGAGCGGCGTCAGGATCGACGGCGACTCGCCCAGCTGGATCTCCTTCTGGAAGATGAAGCCCTCGGCCGTCTCGGTGTCGCTCTCCGGGCACCACGAGGCCCAGGCGGCCGTGTGCTTCCACTGGAAGAGCTGCAGCTTCCGGCCGACGGCCACGACGAGCCGCAGGTGGCCGCCGTTGATGCGCGAGCTCGCGTACAGATGGCAGCCACGCGTCCTCTCGATCCGACGATCCTTGACCTCGCCGCGATTGCGACACCGCAGCTGGGGGCCGTCGTCCGAGGACGATGACTGAAACTCGCGCAGTCGGAACACGTGCAGCCGGTGGGCGTCGCGGTTGGTCAGCGATCCGCCGCGTATCAAAAGCAGGCCGTGCTCCTCCAGGACACTCAGCTGGCGCACCTGGAAGGTCTTGTCGAAGACCAGCTGGTGCGACTGGTCCTCTGAAGGGAGGGAAGGTCATTTATTAGAGCCAAGAGTCCACTTCATCGCACTCACCCTTCATCAGGAAGGTCCCGTCGTCGGTGGCCATGAAGAGACACTCATCACTGCCGTTGCCCCCTCCGCAGGAGTCGCCGCAGAGGGCGCCGCGATGGGGGAAGGTGGGGTAGAAACAGTGCGGCTCCCAGGGGGGCTTCTTGAAGATGGTGCAGGGGCTGGCGGAAGCGATGCTTGTGGGCGCGTCGCCGCGCACGATGGCCTCCAGCTTGAGGGCCTGCCCGATGCGTACGAACTCGATCTGACGGGCGTCCTCCTTGAGCTTCGATGTCCGGGGCACGTCGTAGAGGACCTCGGAGAAGGCGCGTCTGTTCAGCATGTTCTGGGAGTGTGTAATGTGTGAGTGAGAGAGTGAGCACGATGTGTGAATGAACGTGAATTATTGCAGATGGATGTGTGCAGGTGGGAGGCCGGCAGTTGATGTGAGTTTCTAATAGCGAGGGAGGAAGATTCTCCCGCACGTCCTTCAGCGTGATTCAATGCTATTCATTTAACTAACGTCCATCTCGTCCCGTCGTTCTCTCCTTTCGACCCCCACTGATCCCCCTATCTTTACATTATCCTCCCACTGGCCCCTCCCAGTCTTCTTCTTGTCTCTCATTTGCCTCTCCTTCCTTTCCTTTTGACCTTCGATTTCCAACCTATCAAATGCACTGGAAGTAAAAGTCCTGAGCCTTGGAAATCTGAGTGCGTCTTGTCTTTGCTCTCAGAGTCGACGTCTTGTCTTTACTCTCAGAGCCAGAACCCATGTCAAATTCACCTCATCACACCGAGCAATCCCCGCCCTGTCACCGACACAAACACCATCATAACCACCATCAGCACAAACCACAACAGGATACTCACCAGCTTGCTGTCGCTCACGTAGTCCTCGTGCAGATCCTTGATCAGCATTTCCAGGGTCCGCTCACGCTTCTGGGCGAAGGTGGGCGTCTGAAAGGTCGCCTTCTCAGCGTTGATCAGCTTCACCAGCAGGAACTCCCGGAACATGCCGATGTCCTGCAATGGACACCAATACAAAGGTATTAATATGCACTCAGAGACACAAGTGCCGATGCGACCGAATGCACAACGAGGTGAAGAGAGAGATAGCGAGCGAGAGATCACGAATGCATGGAATTCCGAGAATGCGGCGCAGGCGGGAGTGCGGTGGAGTTATTCAATTGACCTTCGACCGTCTCACGTCGAGAGGAGGCGCCTCTTCCATCGAAAGCCGAACGATAGTATTTCCATGAAGAATCCTCCGACTTCCGACCGATCTGTGTTGCCTCCCGCTCTCGGCAAGATTAAGAAATTCATTACTTGTGAAATATGAAGCGAGTGTGCATGACACCGGAAGTAGCTGTCGGAGGGCGTATGTGTGTGTGGATAAGTGAGTCAGTGTGTGTGTGTGAGTAGTTCGCACGCAAGCACGCACGTACACAATGACGATGACGACGACCCCCGACCTACGACCTGCCTTACTGTGTCTGCTTCGGAACATTAAATTCGTATTAAGCGAGATAATTAGAAAATAATTAAGAAATTTCTGCCATGTTCACGGACCACAGTTTACGCCACACCCTCCGCCCTTCGCCCACCGCACGTAGCTATTGTTTCGAAGAGTCTTTTGTTTGTCGTTGTCTTAATCTTTCTATGCCATGTATATGAATGTCATTTTTCCTCGCCCCACTCGGGTCCTTCCATAAGAAACCACTCTAGCACTTCAAGTAGAAAGTGGAGAAGAAGAAGAAGAAGGAGGAGAGGTGTGTGTGTGTGTCTTATCGATAATTAGTTTGTCGTCAGGACTCGCTCAATAAGCCGCTTGTAGAATTGGCCACATGTTGCGCCACACACGTTGTCCTCGAGTCTCTCGATCGAGAGGACACAATTGAAAGCAATTAAATTGAATGAAGTCATTTGCTCGTTGTGCAATTATTGACGGCGTTTGGGGGCCAGGGTGTGGAGAGGAGACAATAGTGGGATTCCTTCGTCTGAACCTCGTACTCACCGTGAACTGCGGGGGGTTCGGCAGCGTCGGTCCGAATGGGGGCACGTTCTCGTCGCAGAACAGGGCCAGGCGGAACGTCTGATCGATCTTGGTCACCACGGCGAAGATGTCTGCAAATTCAGTAAAGAGGGAGAGAGCGTGCCATGTACAGGTTAAGGAGAAACACATTAACGAAAAACTTAACGAAAACAACAGAAACCCTAGCAAAAACTTAAGAAATACCCATCAAAAACTTAACGGAAATACCCTCAAAAACATAACGGAAACCCATCAAAAACTTAACGGAAATACCATGGGAAAACACCCATTGAAAGTCCATTGAAAAGCCCTCACTGAACCCACTGAAAGCCCCAATTGAATCTTCATTGAAACCACCACTGAATCCCCCCCAAAAGTAAACCCCTTTGAAATTTCCTTGGAAACCCCATCCGTGCAGCGAACGCATTCGGAACAAAAAGGATCTGTGCGGGATACGTGTAAATTGGCTCTTAATCCAGGTGGGGTCGAACATCGTGGGCAGCACGGGGCTCCCGCCGGGCGCCTCCCCTTCGTGCGGGGTCTGGTCGATGAAGACGATGTTCACGATGTCGTTGCCGATGTGTCGCTTGCGTTCCACCTGTGGTGAAGAGAGAGAGATGGAGAGAGTTGGAAAATGTGGGAGGGAGAGAGTGAGTGTGTGCGTGAGATTCGGTGAATTGGACTTCGGTGAATCGCTCGCTCACCTGCTGGCGGTTGTCGCGCGAGAAGGGTAGCAGCGTCGACACGTGGAACATGATCTCGTGGCCCTCGTACAGGGTGTACACGGAGTACTTTCCGGTCATGTCGCCTGTGCGGGAGAAGCGCATTAGTATTTGTTGAAGAAAAACGAGAGAACCTTTTCTTACCTTTCACGTCGAGGCCACCGCGAAAGCGGTCCCAGCCTTTCAAGCGCACCCGTTCGCCCAGCACGTCGAGGAAGTCCTCGAAATCCTGGCTGGGTTCCTCTGCGCGGTAGGAGACACAGGAAAACACAGGGGAGGTGAGGAGGGAGAGAAGGACACAGTTAATACATCTCCAGGAAGGTGGAGGGGGTGAAACGGCGGCAACGATGAATTAATGAGGAATGAAGAGCAACCGATGGGCGGAAGTGAATCGTGATGGCAGATGAATGAAGGGGATTATGAAGGAGTGTCGTGAGGATGGATGGGTGATGCGTGTGTGAGTCCATGCGTGCGACTGTGTGAGTGATGGGTGGGATGGATGGGTGATAAGGGTCCTTGCCATTGCTCAGCATCTCGTCGTCGCAGCTCTGGCCGGGTCGCATGTAGACCACCCCGAACTTGAAGTTCACCGAGCCCTCCTGCTCCTCGAGCAGCAGCAGGTCCTTCTGGATGTCGGCGGCGAAGATCTCCTTGGGGTTCTTCGTGAAGGCGGCGTCGATGCCGGCGAAGTGGGTCAGGATCTGTTTGACGGTCAGCTTCTGGCTGGCCTGATAGGGCAGCGCGATCTTCTGGGCTCCCTGAAAACGACGAAAATTAAGTCAATCCATCTTATGGTATTGTGGGAATGCACCCCAGTGGAAGATGCAGCGAAACTATGGAAATTTCCCCCGAGACACGAGGTCAAGGAAGACTGACATTTGGATGGGGATGAAGGCACTAAAGTTATGCAAAGAACTTCCTGTCACGCTCTCACTTTCTCATCTGCCATCCCTCCATTTCCAGAAATAATAATTTCGAAATAAGTTCGTATTTGTCCGCATTTCCCCCGACCGAAGATGGCGGCGTTTCCGTAAATAAGCCGTTTTCTATTTCCGCCCCCGGAAATTGATTTGAGTATTTCTGCAACCCAACCCCTTTCCCTCCTCCCCTCCAGCCCAAGACGGTCGTCGTCGACTACTAACAGGTTGTTTGGGAGCAAACAATGCCGACGGCTTCGACATTTGCATAGATCGCAAAGGGAAGCATGGAATAAAAATCAGAAATCAACAAAGGGACCAGGAGACGGAGGTGGGATGCACAGAAACTCAAAGGATGTTATTTTTTTATGCCGATTCGGAAATTTTGTCGTTTAATTTTTTCGTTCTTCTTTTCTTTCTTCTCTTAAATTAGGTTTCCTTAATATCAATTTAAATTTTAGATCAGACGGCTGAAAATAACTCGGGAGCAAGAAGGAGAACACCCTGTAAAATTTGTGATTTATTTTTTGTTTCTTTTATCGTAAGAGTTCCGTGCTTCCCTCATCTCCGCCATTTCTCCAGTAATTTCCATTTACATTCGTTGTTGTCATTGTTGTTTCCTCAGCCGTATCCGATGAATGTCCACGGCTTATTTACGTTCATTTCTCAAGTCTAGGTGGGTTCTAGGTCAAGGACGATGGCATTTTGTTTCGTTCCCCTCTGCGGTTCTTCATCATCACAGACCCCAAACGATTCCCTGGCGATTCCGACCTCAATCCTTCACCCCGAGGCGTGGCATGCAGTTGTTGTTTCATTGTTAGGCTTTCAGCGCCAGTGATTTGAGAGCCGTCCCCCTGGTGAAAACTTTCAATTTTCAACTTCCCTCTCCATCCTCCTTCCTCTCACTCTTCCCTTCTCACCCACTCCTCCCTGACTTATCCTCTCCACCTTTCCGATGGCCTTCCATTTCCTCGATTCTCGCAAAATTCACAACGATTCAGAAAGTAGTTAGTTTCTGTTTATGGAGTCAGTTTTTGTTGTTATTGCAGTAGTACTTGTTGTTTTTGTATTCGTTGTTCTTGTTTCACTTGATGGTGCATGGTTGTTGGTTCTTTCTGTTGCTACCTTTCGAAAGCCGGCACGTTCCGAGGTACCACTGCGTGAAAGCTTGAATTTTCAACTAGTTTATTTAGCATGCCATGCTACAAAACTCACACACACACAGGCATATAGAGATCTGAAGAAAACTCGACGATTGGACGCGTTTGCATGGACGGACAGACAGAGGGAAGGACAGACAGATGGACGGACAGAGGAAAGGACAGACAGATGGACGGACAGTGGGACGGACTGACGCCATCTCCCGACAAGGCGGAGTTTGCGTTGCTGCGGTTGCGAGAACTCCGAAAACAACAAGTGCAACAACCATTCTGACAAAAACAACTACTCTGATAAAAACAACAACTGTGTTAACAACAACTGTAGCCACTTTTTGAACTACATAAATAACGTGTCCCAGTTTAGTTTGGGACTTCAAGCTTTTCGCGGTTTCCTTCGGCGTCAACTCCTCCCCGAGAGGTTTCACGGCCCCATTCGCAATGAACTCGAGTTTCAGATGATGTACGGAGCTTTGTGGAATATTATGGTGAGTAAATTCCCTCTCTAATATTTCTCACTTAATCTCAGTTTTATTTACTTCATGACAAATGGAGGAGGCTTCTGAGGTTAGTTTCCACACCTAAACCTATTGAGTTGTTCACTTTTCTCATGATATTACGATTTCAGTGACGTCGGTCTTCGTCGACCAATCACGTCGCCCTCTCACAATAAGGTTTTGCGCTTTCAGCTTTTCCATCAAGCTCTCTGAGACCGAGAATCATCAGTTGCCCTAGCCATGGCCACCGTCCACTGCGGACGTAACTGGAAGTGATGTCTGTAGCACTTTGGCGAACTTTTAATTTTCAATTGAAAATGTTTGCAGAGGCTGCCATCAACAACATCTTGAGTAGCGGCAACAACAGGATCAGCCGGGCGAATAGAAAAGGCAAATATTTGCTAATCAGAGTTTAATGAAAGGTTCAGCCGGTCGTGGTCCTTTCCGCTTTGGGAGCAATTATGCGCCCTGCTCCCTGGCCGGAAGTCGCCCATGTTTGACCACCCTACACCACCCTACCTTCCCATACTCTACTCTACCTAGCCAGTCTCCCCCACATTCGGGCTCTAAACTTTCATTATGTGTTTGCAATTTGCGTCTGAAAGAAATCTCGATGCAAAACATGAGGAAAACGGACAGAGTACAACAGAACCGGAAATATAACGAAATAAAATGAAATAAAAGTTGGGAAAAATAAAAATAAAATGAAATAAAATAAAATGAAATGGCATGATATAGAAAGCAACATACAAGAACAACATAAAAGCGGAGGTGGGCGAACGAAATGAAAAATGTCTACGAATCAAACGAATTGTAAGGGAAATCAAAAAGACAAGATGGAAAATGGATAGAAAATGAAGAAAGTGTGAGAGGGAGTGAGTGGGAGGGAGAAGTAGAGAACAAGAGTAAAATGTGAAATAAAATGAAAAAGAGAAATGAGTGAAAATGAATGGAAAGATAGAGAAATGGTAGATGAAATGAATGAATGATGGCAGCAGAAATGTCGGCACTTGTTAACATGTGTATCATCTAGATACAGACATACACACGTACATAGTAGTACAAATGTCGAAAGTTATATATGCTTAATCTGTAAACGTTTACAATAAATACAAATACAAAGGACTTCCGCCCAGCAGACCCCACCCACCCCATCATGTGCCTTTTTCGCATTTCCTTTTTATCTCCCTTTATTTGGTTTCATCTTGTTTCGCTTTCCTCTCAGCGAAAAAGATTTGTCTGTCTGTCTGTCAGTGACTGTTCATGTGTGTGGGTGTTTGTAAATGTGTTCGAACTCACCTGCTTCCGGAACAAGATGGCGCGGTACATGGGCGCCCCTTGGTTGCCTGAGTCCTGCGACACCACCGACAGGAAGTACGGATTCTTCTCCGCGTCCAGGCCGACGTAGTTCTGGTGCACTGTGATGGAGATGAAGGAGAAGAAGAAGCAGACTATTATGAGCATTGTCTATGAGAAGCATGTCTCGACATCCACAACCCACATCTTGGAATCCACAAGTCACAAACCCAAAACCCTCACCTCCCGACTCCTCTCCACTGAAGATGAAATGATTCAGGGGTTTAGAGTTTTCTTTCAACTTCCTCTCCACTGCTCTTTATCCGTGTTCTTCTGCTTCTTCTTGCGCGTCGGATAAGCGTGGTCGGATAAACGGATAAGTCGCTAAGTGGATAAAAGCGAACATTCCGCCGCAAAATTCAATATAAATTGAGTCGAGGATTGACGTCGGTCGCTGACCACGAGAGGGGCGCGAGGGGCTGGGTAAATAAAATTAGGAGGAGCATTAGAAAGTCGCCAAATGGGCTAAGGAGATCCTTGTCTCGTCGTCTTCGTCGTCGGGAAACAGATCTTCCACCGCAACGACGTATGCAAAACCGCGAACAAAAACGTCTCTAAGAGGCTTTAAAGCTTCGGCTGGATTTTGAGGCAAAGTCACTTCATGGGCTCAGGATGGTGCAATGGAGACGAAGGAGGAGACGCGGGAGGAGCCGGAGGTTATTGAAGATATCTTGGGGAGCGGTTTTGAGAAGAAGAGGAAAGAAATTCAATGAAAAGTACTTACATTTTCCAAGGAAGTACTTGAAGTACCAGCGTGTCTGGTGCTCAGGATTCTCCAGGATGGGCGTGCTGGGCGAACCGAACACCTGCGGGAAGCAACAAACGGAGGATAAGAAGTGGAGAATCATAAATGGTGGGATAGAAAAGAGAGAAAAAGAGAAAAAAGATAAGAAACGGCAACAATAAACATCGAATGCACACAAGAAGCCGTGGTGGGAAACTTGGGCACGTGCAGCATCTCGGAACAAATGAATCGACTGAACGAAAGAACGAACAGACAGGCGAACAGAGACGGGAGATGGACAGCGGGACGGACATGCGACAGACAGACGGACAGTATGTAGATGAATAGACAGACTAAAAGCCACACCTGGCAGTCGAGAGAAATTCTCCAGGGTCTCCGACGCTTGGACGAGGATGCAACGTGATTGTTTTAGGGTTTTGCCTGAGACTCGACGTGCCCCATGTGTATTTTTGTTGTTGTGATGATTGTTGTGATTGTTGTTGTGTTTGTCGTTATTGTGATTTTCGTTGTTGTTTTGTTATTATCGTCGAAAGTGTTGCAACGTCGAGTGGAAGGTAAGTGTCACAAGTGCTGTCATCTCCTCGGCGTTGATGGCTCAGTCGTTCCCAACAATTCGAGGAGCTATTGCCACCAGTCATTTCGGAATTAAATTTCAGATTATGCTGATGGCTTGCAGTGGCCGCGGATAGTCGTCGAATCCCCAGTTCAGTTCCCGGTGGCCAATGGAAAGGTTAGTCCTTTGAACATCCTCCCAACTGGGTTGTGGTGCGTCTTCCACCTCGCGGAGAAAGGTTATTCGAAGTAGGTCGCTGTGAGGTCTTCACTCGGTCATAAAAAAAGAATCCCCCAATCTGAGTTCGGCCTCCTGTACCCCACCTTCCAGCATCCTTTTGTTCCTGCCGCTGGTTTAAAATTCAAAAAAGTCGTTTGCATTTCAAATTTATAGAAATATATATATAAAATGTGAAAACAGACACGAGACAAAGCGAGGGAGAATAATTTATGACGAAATATAAACACACCTTTGTCGCTGTCGAAAACAAAGCAAGCTGTGTGCGACCGAAACAAATCCCTTCATCCGGTCTTCAAATATCCTTTGCTTTCAAACCCTATGTTTTCTAACCCCAACCCAACCTCGTGCCCCGAACCCTGGGACCCCCAACGATGCCCAGGATCTATAGGTTCTGTTCTACGACTTCCTCCTCGTCCAATTGAGTTCAACATTTTCAACACTTTCCGGCCCAGATCTCGCCCCCCGCCGTCCTCGCAATTTTACTTGTCCAACATCTTCCGGCCATACTCCGTTGACGGCTTCGCCATTCGCCGTCGTCGCCATCGTCACGCCTTCATGTCACCTGGCGAGGTGGGCGCTGTTCGTCACGCTGTCAAACCCAGTTTTTCACGCCGCCTTCGACGGGCTTCCGTTGATTGACTGCCATTGAAATCGCAACGAAGTTGAATGCTGATGATATACGGGTGCGTTGGTTTCAGTGTGTGAGTTACTGTTTTTGCGTGGGTGTGTCCTTTGAATCGAACCTAAACTATCGTCCCCGAATACATCACGCCCCACTTACCTCATCCTTCTCGGCCAACGAGTCAGCCGTTCTCCTACGCGGAAGCGCTTGAAGTTTGGATCGATGCCATCCAAATCGGTCTGTGGCAGCTGAAAGAACAAGAAGAGCAAGACTCAATTATGTCCATGGTATTAAGGCGAGGTCTAAGGGGTTGAAATGCATTGAAACGGAAAAGAGATTTTAAGAGATTCCTGATGAGAAGAATAAGGGAAGACTGTCGGATGGTGGAGCTTATTATTTTATTTTCATCGGGGAATATTTTGTTTGATTTGAAATATTAATTTTTAAAATTTTTATTAAATATCATAATATTATAAAAGAAGAAGATTTTGAAAAACCGGAGTTTTTCGTGAGGAACTGTACAAAATTTGGTTTGACAAAATACCACATAAGATAATCCAAATTTGTGTCAGCTTCAATATGAAGATCTCCATTTATCCTCATTCACACTCCAATTCTCCCCTGTTTCATGCCCCACCCGACGCAGAATTTCAAGGATTCACTCCTGTTTCCATCTACGAGTTTTCAATAGGCTGCTTCAATGGGCTTATGTTGTTACAGAACTTGTTGTTATTATTATTGTCATCAAACACACACGATTAACTCGTATTAAGAGGCAACAGTCATCACGTGGTACGTGACCCAAGAAGAAATAACTTTTTCTCCATTGCTCCATAGGCTGGGCTTTTGCTTGTTCGGCCTGGTTTTAATTAAATGTCTTCGCAGTTGTTGTCGTCGCTTTATTGCTGTGTTCAATATCAACTGTTGTTGCTATTATTATTATTACTCTTGCTGTTGTTGTTGGCGTGTAGTTTATGTTTACTTACAGCAATGTGTTCATTAACAATCGCACCATCCTTCAATTCCGTGGCAATTAGTTGCGTCTGGTGGCGAAGGGAAGCGAATTAAATGAGATGTACGAGGGAGGAGGAAAAGAGAAAGAGACAAGGCCAGGATAGGATAGGCAGAGCAGAGCAGGAGATGCGCCGCATGGTGTAATAAAAATCTGCAGCTCTCGGGCACAAGTTGAACCCATCAGCGCAGTCATTAATTATTATCAGGATTCATCCGCGCATTTCCTCCGGCCTGAGTTTCGTCCCTTCCGGTCGGAGGCTGCCACGTGCTGTGGGCTGCGGCGAAGTGGGCGAAGCCGTGTGGGCCGCGTCCGTCCCAGGATCAACAGCATGACGAGGAGAAATGTGTGCCCTACGGAGCAAGAAATGACGAGGTGGCAACTCGCTCTGTGTACATTGGGGAGGCGGACCAAACAATGAGAAGAAAACACTCAAGGGCGAAGCTCTTAATGCCAAGCTCGGGGCATTGGTTACTCGGTATTCGGTCGGCAACGTACCAGATAATCGGATCACGGATCCTCGAGTGGATTCGGTTTCGCAAGAGTTCGCAAGGAGCCTGATTGCGGATTCCAGCTGTTGATAACAAGCTCCTTCCGCCTCTTGAGTCCTGTGAAGCGACTTCGGTCGTTTCGTTTGCCAGCAGCAGCTGGGATGAGAAGCAATAAAATCAATCACGGCTCGTTACGGAACGAGAGTCACAACAACATCAACGAGGAGTCCACTTCGCGTCCGCTCTATAGAGAAATAATTCGCTTCCTACAAGCAGTCTCCTTGACCGAAGGGGGCGGGTGCGATATGATGATTAATTAATTGTAAGAAGACCTTGTGCAGTTCTTCCAACTTTCCCCCTCCAACTTCGATCGTTCGATGGAAAATCATTAAACACTGGGAAGACCGAAATTCTCGGATATTGCAAAATATGAGGAATAGTAAAAAATATGAAGAAAAAAGTAATAAATATAGAGAGAAGTAAACAAATTAAGAACAAATATGAGAAAGAGTAAGAAATATGAGGAAAATAAAAAAATTGAGAAAAAGTAAAAAAATGAGAAGACGTAAAAAAATGAGGACAAGTAAAGAAATATTGGAACAAATAAAAAAAATCGGGACACGAAAACAAATCGAGGAATAATATGAGGAGAAATAAAAAATATGTGGATAAGTAAGAAATATGACGAAAATAAATATTTATTACAAGTAAATAAATGCTTAAAAATTATGAGAATTTTTCGAGGAGACTCTGCTCCTCTATCGAAGTGTGGCGCGATGGGTCCGTTTTCGGAAATCACTCCCACTGCCCCTGAAGGCCGGATGATTCTGTCAGTCAACAGCTGACGCAGCGGGACCAGCCCCGAAGGGAGAACGTGGCTGGGACCGGAAGCAAGTGAGTGTGGAATTGCTTTAATAATTCAAATTTTTGCTTTCGAAATTTAATGGATGGCTCAATTATCATTAAAAACTTTGTTTCTGCTGATGTTGTCTATTTTTAGAACACCCTGCCGATGCCTTGCAAAACCCTTCAAATCCATCTGGCTATCATTTCAACATGGCTATTTTGACAACTAATTAAAAAATACCACCAATATTTCAAATTTTTGACACGATATATTTTGCCATAAACTTTAAAAATTTTCTCAAATTGTGTCTAAATTTCCAATGAAATTTAAAAACATTATAAATAGTTTCCAATAATGTTTTAAAAAGATTTTTAACAAAATTATCTAAATTTCTCAATTAAACTTTTAATATTTTTCAATAATTTGCAATAAAAATTTCTCAAATTTGTCCATTCAATTTTCAATCATTGCGAACAAATTTCTAAGTATAAAAATGTTCTAATGATATTTACAAAATTTACCAATACATTTTTCAAAACTTTTTAAAACACTGTTCAAATTTCTAATAAACGTTATAAAATTACCAATAAATTCTCAAAGATGTTCAGTACATTTTTCAAAATGTTCATAGCTTATTGCTTTAAATCTGTAGACAAAAATTCTATATAACAAGTATAAGTTAGCTTGAATAGTGGGCCGAAGGTCCTCCACCTTCGAGAGGTCCTTCGCTGTAGGTGTCATGTCGGGAAATTGGACACCGACATGAAATGTTTAATGCCACGGAGAACCCACCCAATTTCGACTTCGCTTCCTTCATCATCGAAGTCGTCATGTTGTGCTTTATACATACATCATGAAGGAGGAAGTGAGGAACTGTCTGGAAGATCTCTAGGACCATTGATGGAGATTTATTCGACCGAAGGAGGAGCCTGGCATCATTATCAGGGCGGCTCAACTGGTGGCCGACGTGGTTACCTCTGGTGGTTCGCGAGTCGTCAGGGTTTCTACATCACTCGTTTGTGCGGACCGAGTCGGATCGGAGTCGAGTCGGTTAATCCTCGTGTAGAGCAAACTGTGCAGAAAGCGTCTGTGATGTTTTTTATTATCACACATTAATTTGCTGCTGGATGTCGCGAGTGCTGCGACGGATTTGTTGTTATTGTTGTTGCACGAGGCCTCCTCACCTCCAACTTTGCCGCTGCGTCGCTTCCGCTCCAAAACTCACCCTCACTCAACGAATTTGAGTGGCATAAATTTCACTCAAACCGTATCGCATAATCATGAAAAATGTTGATCCATCCCGCTCTGTTCCATCTCCTCGCTCCCTTCCTGCTCCTCTCGTGTGGCTCGTCAAATATTTTCACAGTCGTTGGCTGTGGGTCTGGAGGCCTCATCCTGGATCTGGCATAAAGACATTAACCGTCGACGGCCGAGGATGCGTAGGACGAGGATCGGGTTGGAGGAAGTTTGGTGGGCCTGTGTTTGAGTTGTTCAGAAGACGTTGATTTCACAGCGAGAGCAAACAGCGATGTTCCGAAGGGCTGAGCGAGGGACGGATGGAAATTCGAGGACTGAGAGACGAAGGAAGGAAGGTCGGGGGGCGTAGGGACGAAGTGTATCCGCGACAGGACGTACACAAATTAGATTTTCCCAGAGTTTGCTCGTCATCCGAGGTACGAACTTTTTGCATTTTAATAACTTTTCGGTTAAAGTGAGCGCAAATTGAAAGTGAAATGGAGTCTGATTGAAGTGGAGGGCTGACGAGGTGGGCGCCAGGTGGGCTGTGGGAGCGTCAGCGAGAATGAAACTCCACCTCAGTGTTCTTTAATGATGCCCTTGATTTAACCATGGATCGTCAGAAGCGCTCCATCGAACTCCAGCTCCAAGTCCCTCTGAGACCACTTAAATCGACAATTGGTTAAAGCCCCCAAGGAGGAGGAGTAACCTTGAAGTTTTAATTAATACCGACATCAACAATAACAACAATGGAAACATGTTGCCGGCGATGATCACAAGAGGAAATCAAACACGAAAGGTGAAGGAAACTGAAAGAGAAACAAACACGCAAAATTCGAAAGAACAGAAGCAAAGGTAAGGAGAATGAAAGAGGATGTGAATGAAACAGGATGTGGTCCAATCTGTTTTATTGTTGTTTCCGTAGCTGTTTTTGTTGTTCTACATATATCGTCACTCAGCTGCCACAATTGAAGATGGATGTAAAATGGCGGTTAGCTTTGTTCTCATTTGTTGTTGTAGTTGTTGTTGTTATTGTTACTCATCTTCCTTGTACCGATTGCCGTTGTTATTCCTGAGATAACTTCGCTGTTGAGGTGTTGAAAGGTTGTTGAGAGAGAGAAAATAACACCCACCGGAATGGAACACGCAAACCCACAAAAAATAAGAAAAAGGCAAAAACAGGAAACTGAACATACGCCCCAACAACAAGCTCACCGCGGCCACGCCCTCTCCATCTACTTCTCCTCCTCCTTCCACCGTCGCCACTCGTTGAACGAGTTTTCGTAGAACCGCTTGAACTTTGGTGAATTGTATGTTTTTCTTTTCATGTTCGCTCGTTTTCGCACAAACGTTTGTTGTTGTTGCGTTTAGTGTTATTCTCGTTGTTGTTCTTGTTGTTCTTCTTCTGGTCAACGTAGTTCTTGTTGTCGTTGTTGTAGAACAACATTTAAGCACGACATCTATGACATGTTAAGCACTCGCTCTCACTCACATCCCCAGAGAGACAAAGCGGAAGAAACGAGGATAATTGTGAAAAGAGAGAGAGAGCGAGGGAGAGAGACGGAAATAGAGAGACCTCCACGCAAATCCACCGGATCGCATGCAGATTTCTTTGCATGTGTGTGTGTCAGCCCTGGTGCCTTCGGGAGTGTGTGATAATTTCATTGTTATTGTATAAAAAAATTTCCACACCTTCGGGGCGACGGAACAGCTTTTAGTAAATGGGCAAACAAGGCTTTGCTTTCACAAAGTGCCACCGATTATCGCAGCAACAACAATTGCCAAACCAATAACCACTACTAACATAACGACATAAACAACTACAACAACAGCTATAA
The DNA here is from genome assembly GCA_017309665.1 of Coelopa frigida. Lineage (NCBI taxonomy): Eukaryota > Metazoa > Arthropoda > Insecta > Diptera > Coelopidae > Coelopa > Coelopa frigida. The sequence goes on along the minus strand of CM029564.1, from coordinate 11,585,862 downwards.
CGGCCACAAATACAACTACCACAACACGAACAACTCAATAATCGTTATACTAAGCACAGGCCTCGTTACGTCCAACCCTTCGACGTCCTTTCCTGGCCTTTCTTCAGTGACCACAGCTCAAGACAGAAAGCTCTCTATCCCTTTCTTTCTTTCCTTCCCCTCCGTAAAGTTATTGTAAATATGCATTCTCTCCTTACTCTATGGCTTCATTTTTCCACTCTCTCATCCTGACAGGACCTTTTTTCGGTAATGGATTTTCGCCTGCAAATGAGTTGCTGCTGCTTGTGCCTGACATGTGAGTGATTAAGATTGAGGTCGTCACAGACACTGACGCAGGCAAATACTCGGGGGACACGGTGATCACTTCATTTCGCGGGGTCCTTCGAGGTCGGAACCGAAGAATTTCAGGACGAGGAGGGGACAATCTTTCGGTCTTCTCAAAGTGACCCAGTGTCCATCCAGGGGATGCCTCCGAAGACTTAATTAACCGAGAGCGAACTCTGAAGAGACATTTGTCCTGCTCGTTAATAATTCTCGAGACGAAGGAACTGGTTTCGCTTTGCTTTGTGATTATGATATGAACGGCGTATGAGCAACATTCAATTAATTACGCAGCAAATAAAAGTCAAATAAAAGTTGGAATGTCAATGATTTGTTCTTTCGAGGAAAAGTCGACAATGGGGACGAAGGATGGGACAAGGGAGGATTAGGTTGGTTCGGGGGGTGACGAGAGGGAGCGGCTTTACCGAGATGAAAGAGAATTTAAAGAAGCAAGAAAAACACAATTTGAGTGACATTTAATTACTTTGCAAAGAAATGCCACGCACTCGCAGTTCGTCATGCGAAGAGTCGAAGGTCATCGGAATGAAAAATGCGAGCGGCTCCGTGGTGAGGAGGAAGGACTCAAGAGAACCAGAGAGAGATAGATAATGGACAAATAGTCTTAGGTAGAAGAGGAAGTGGACGAGCATAGATGGAGATAAAACGGTGTCTAATGGAAAGATGTCCAATGGAAAGCTAGTTCTTTAATAAAATTTACCATAGGAAACCCTGAGAACGAAGACCAGAAGGCATTTAATGAAAACAAACGACTTTAGTTTAAGACAACAATGAAATGGAATGAAAATCTATAGAAATAATAGAAAAAGAAAACTGCAGAATATTGTTGAAAATATTTCGTTCCGTTCAACTTTTGAATGATATCGAAGTAGAACGAAATAAACTTCTGAGGAGGAACAGAAGAAGGAGTCAGACGACTCCTTTTGGCCATTGAAACCCAAGGACGACTGAGCGAGACACGAGGACAACAGAAATGGTCGACGAGGAGGATCGTTAGAGAACTTTGAAGACAAGTTCAATTAAAGCCAATTCGATTGAAGTTTTAGAGCTTCAGATACAACTTTATTTGTAGCCCCCTATCGTTGTGGAAAGGGATGGGCGACAATAACAATGGGAGAAATGTCACTCATATACCATGGTGAACTTTGGACTTCACCGTGGGCGCTTTAGTCAGGATCCATTGGGAAGAAGAATCAGGAAGAAGGGAAGGAATATGGGCGAAGGGATAGAAGGACTGATGGATGGATGGTTGAATAAATGATGGATGGACGAAGAGAGGTGCATGTTTCTTACAATTAAACAAGTTTACCTCGAAGGCATCTAATAGGAGTTGTCGGGAAAACGAATGCGACCCCCAAACAGATCCCAGGATGCACCTTTGTCAGTGTTCCAATGTCCTTTTCTCGACCCCCACCCCAAATTTACTCACCTGGTCTACGGATCCGTAGTGGTGCCGGGAGAAGACACCGCGCCTCGAGATCAACTCAGTGGCCGAGGAGCTGTCGAGAGAAGAGAAGAATAGGAAATGATTATTAATGAAAGAATGGAGAAAGAACAGTAAGTCTAAAGGTCATGGGATGCAGTGGGGGTGTTTCCATTACTAAAGGGGTTTCGCTTAAATTCCCTGAAAACACAAACCCGCCCGAGTGCACGATAGTCGTCGGCAAATTGAATTTAAACTTTTTCGTCGTTTGGCGTGACGAATTTTTAATTGATGTCAGCCTTTGTCAACGGTTTTTTGTTGTAGACGGTGTTTTTACTGTTGCAGTCGGTGTTTTTGTTGTCGCTGCTGTTGTCGTCGTCGCTGCAGTTGCCAGAGACAAAAATTGAAACTCAATTTAAAAGTTATTCAGTTGCCGGCGAAAATTCAATTCCACTACGAATTCTTTAATAATCGAGTTTTTCTCTTGCTTGCATTCGCTCTCACTCTCTCTTTTGTAGTTGTTGTCTTTTGAATTTTGTTTGCTCTTCCGATCGAGGTCAAACTTAGGCGTTTGAAAGTTTCTTCATTAGAGAAAACTCACACCAATAGAGGAAACTCACATCATCTACTGGAAGTTCTCTTCAAACTCAGAACCGGTCCAGAATCCTTTTGAATCGTAGTCGATTGTCCGATGAGAACATCCGAGGTCGAAGTGCAGGTGAATACTTTTGTATTCATCTGAGATATTGAAATTTGCCGATCTCGGAGAGGAAACTAAAAACATTTTCCGTAAATATACAAGGCCGTCGTAGACAGGGAGCAGGAGTTCTTTTGAAAATACCCGGAACTTTGCCAAAAGATTTGATTCGAATGATGAATTATGAGTTTTCCCTAGGCGAGAAACTCAAATGAGATTGCATTACTCAAATCTGAGCGACTCCATTGAGAGTGATTCGAAGAAAAATTATTCGCACACATCGAGAGAACTCGTTGAGGAAGGCTTCGTCGAATACGAAATCGATCCGACTTCGCTTCGAGGAAAATTGACTGCCCGAGGAAGCACCAGAAAAGGAAACTAAATGCAGAAACAAGGACGAATCAGCGACGATGATTGATCTCTCAATGGAGCATTCAAAATATGCACGAGGACTCGAATCGACTGGTGGTTAGGTTGGGTTGATGCTTCCGTACACTGGAGTGTGGCCTTTGAGCGTAGAGTGTCAGTGGCAGAAATGGGCAACCGCGTGAAAGGACCTTCCGCCAGAATGGATTTCGACGAGCTTCGGGAATGCAACAAAAGGCGGTCGTGATATTCGGCAGGCAGTCAATCGGTCAGGCAGTCGTTCAAACAGTCAGTCAATGTTTCAGTCGGTCTGTTCGGTGGTCTGCGGTTCCTCGGTCAGGGGTTTCACGGACACTGTGTTGAATCCGAGTCCCTGTTAGCGATGTCTCGTCCACTGTTTCAGGCATCCGTTGCATTGTTAATGGAACAATTAACACATTAATTCGCGCATTAATTTACTTCGTCATCACACCAGGGTGGTTGTTTTTATTTTTTTTATATTGTTGTCCTTCGTTCGGCACGGTTTTTTTTTTAACAAGCCCCATTAATTTGATGAACGGTTGTGGACGCGTGTTAATTTGTCCGCTTTATCACTCGCATGAATAGAGAGCTTTTGGGCACGTCCGGTTGATGATGGTCAACGACGCCGACCCCTCGGATCAAGATGGACCTCGACTCCTCAGACCACGAATCATGGGCCTTCTTTCAGTATTTATGGGACCTTTGGCCATGACGATGGATGGCCAGGATGAATCCACGGTCAACGAAGTACGCACTCATGCAATTCGAGCAGTGGAAAAATGTATCGATATTTCAATCAGATAATCGAGTGTGTGTCCAACAACTCGTTCCAATGTAAACAAAAGCGCGGGTTGTTGTTCATGAGAAGATTAAATTAAAAGAGAGCAAATAATAAGAATTGGGGTCACAATATAACAATAGCAATAACAACAACAACAACAATATGAACAATAACAATAATAATGGACACCGACACAAACAATAACAAAATGTCCATCTTAGCAAAAATAACAAAATGGAGGAGAAAAAATAAATAAATATACGTAAACAATAAACGTGTTTGCGTTCACCTTGTTGGTGTTGCTTCGATTGGGGTTAAAGATGGTGTTATTTTTGTTGTTACTGTTGTTCTTTTTGCTTTGGTTGTTCTAGTTATTGCTGCTCTTGTTGCCTTCGCTGCTGTCGACGTTGTTTATCCTTTTGGTATGACGGCCACTGATATTGTTGCAGTTTTTTTCCTCTAGTTCGGTTTCGGGTTTCGGCGTCGACCGGAAGGCATCTCTAGTCGACCACCATCAATAAGAACAACTATACTAGGAACCACAACAACAAAAGGAAGGACAACAACGGCAACAATAAGAACAACTACAACAACAGTATCCTGACCTGTCCACCCCGATGTTCGGTCAACATCTCGAGCGTCAACTTTTTAATGCGCACCCGGTTTTCCACCCAACACCAGGACGACGTGACTTTTTCCCGTCCATCCTTGCATCAGGTTTTCCCTTTCATTCGTCCCCGATACGATGAAATACGATAGTTTACGTAACGCAACGCAACAGAACGTAACGAAAGGCCAAACGAATAATGACGCGATGTCAGATTAAGTCTAATCTCGCCACAACACGGACGAATGAGATCGCCACAAAACGGAAGCATACAATACGTTACATGTGGTCGTCTTACGTCGTGGTACGTAAGGATTCGATTGTTTAGCTCACCCCAGTTCAACTGCAGCAAGACTACCTCAACCTGATCTCATCCTCATCACGTTAACAACCGCGGCACAGACCACGAAAAGTCAGGAGTCGTGGGAAACGTAATGATCGTTAACGTTACGACACCGTGAACTGCGTAAGGTCCGGCTAAACCATCGGAAGGATGGTTCGTTGATGCCGTCTCAATGAGCACGTTCACCTTGATTGCAAGCAGACAAATAAATGGCGAAGACCCCGTGAGCCACGTGACCCAAACACCCCCGGGGTCACGTAAGATCTTACGTTTCGCCGTGTCGTAATTGGGAATGAGAGAGAGATAGACAGACTACTTACAGGACGCTCGACGCTCGCCGCTGCAGGACCCGCAGCGCTCCGATGTCCTTGTGGGGCGGGGCCCGGCGGGTCGTCGGCGGCGCGCACAGACTCTGGCTGCGGTCGCGAACGCTCTCCTCGCGATACGACCGGAAAATCGTGGCCAATTTCAGATTGAAGCACAGCATGGCCGGGTCTCCGGTCTCGTTCACCGTCTCGTTCTGGTTATCGTTCTCCTACTCGGCCTCGGTTCCGTTTCCGCTTTCCTTTCGTTTCTTTTCGTTGTTGCCACTTGACGTTTCTTTAAATAAATTCAGCTCGCTTCTGCTATTATTGTAATTGTTGTTTTAATTGTTATTGCTTTTATTGTTTTTGTTTTTGTTGTTGTTCTTGTTATTGTTCCATTTATTGCTGTTGCTACTGCTTGTTGTTACTGCGGCTATTTTTCTGCTAATTGCTGACTCCGAAACCGACTCATGCAACTTTTTCTCCTTCTCAACTCGCTCAATTTTTAATTCTATTTTATCATCAGTGTTCCAACGTTTTTTTGCTGTATTTATTATTTTTATATTGTTTATTTTTAACTTGTTTCTTTTTTAATTTTCTATTATATTTATAATGTTTTTCTTTTAAATTTTTTCGAGTTTTTTTGTATTATTAACTTTTTTTAAATTTATTCTTTTGTATTTTCTATTTCACTTTTCTCGGTATAATTTGTTGGTGTTTTGCATTCGTTGTCGTCGTGTTTTTTGAAGTAGCTTCAATTTTTAATCCATTCGCTGCATTTGCATGCGAACGGAATTCGTTGCTTTTGTTTAGGAACTGGGTTTTCTGTTTATCCTTGCATTGTTATCCTTGTTTTGTGTGTCTTGAATATTTCACGACCTGCTCCAGTTGAATTATGAATCTAGGGGTTTCTTCTAAAATTGTATTTTTGCTATTACTGTTTTTACATTTCTATTTCGCGCGCTTTCATTTCACGGTGTAGTGGCTTATTCAATTCTTTAATATTATATTGGTATTGGTTTATGTTTTAAAATTTATTATTCTCTAAATGTTATGGGAACGTGGGCATAGAACTATGGATTTGCCTAAGAGGTTGCAAGAGTGGATTTGTTTGAAAGGATTAATAGACGATAGAACAAATGTGACCCCACCCCCTGCTCCCGCCCTCCTCCAAAAGACACACGCAGTCAAAAAGTATCAATGGCTGGAAATAAACGCTTTGAATTTTGAAATTTTCCTCCATGTTCATGAGTTCAATCTGTTTATTAAGAGTATTTCGTTTTCGATATTGTTTTTGTTTAATGAACCATCTGTGTATGTTATGACGTATGTAATTTAATTACCGTTACGTCGTATTGTTTGGTCGTATTATGTGAAACATGGATTTCCTCTTGAGTTTATTTCAAATTCAGTTTATTTGAGATTCGGTTTATTTGAGTTTTCTCTTCTAATGGTTTCCGTTCCTCTTCTATAGCTCTTCCAAAGAGCTCATCAAGAGCAAAGAAACACAGAAGGGGAAAGGGAGAGTAAGAAAAAGAGATAGAGGCAGAAATAGAGAGAATGAGATGGAACGATACTTCAACAGCTGGCTTAAGTTTCCGCCGACGCACATTTAAACCTAATTCATTTGCCGCACACACGTAACCATGGGACACAAACTTTTGTCGAAGGAATTTCGGGTTTTAATTTGATTTTCGATACAACTTGGGAATGAATGATTCTATTTTGAAGGAAACCTCAGATCTTCGGAAATTCCGCTCCAAGGAGATATGCCGCGAGGGCGGAGCTGACGGCACTGCTGGGGAAATTGAATCGAGACCCGTCGTAAGCGAGGCGTATGAGGAATGTCTGTGAATGGTTCCTTCATGGGAACCGCAACGAAAGTGGAACGAGATCCCTTCGAAGATGAGGAATGGTTTGTGGGGATCATACAAGGAATAGGACGAACCAATGCCGAATGAACCAATCCAAGGAGCCCGATGAAGAAACTCCACGAAGAAGTTCTTCCAGGGATTCGCGCTTCGAAGATGAAGGAAGGAAAACTGCTTCGGCGACTCTTTGGAGGAAGTGGAAGCTGCAGACGTCGTTCGTGTCGTCACGATGGCGCCTCCGCTTGATCCACTTGGCTCGAGGCGCGTTTGAGGCGATGCCAAGAATTGAAAAGTCTCGTAAAATTGAATACGGCTTTCAATCGCAGGGTAGCCAATGACCCATCAGGGTTGCCACTCATTGTGAGTCTGAATATTTATCGAAGCTTTCGATTTTTCCATATTTAATTTGTTTGCTCTGTTATTTTTGCTCGCAGTTGTTATTACTCGTGGTCGTGTAGTTCTGATGACCCAATTGCAGTGGATAGCATTTGCTCCTCCGTCTAACATTTCGTCGGCCTCAACAACAAGAGCGAGAGAGAAAGTATGAGAGACGGAGATAGATAGAGACAGTGAGAGAGAGAGGAAGAAGTGAGCAAGAGGTGGAAATATAGAAACAGAGAGGAAGATTGCTGGACATAAATTTTCATAGAAGCTCAAAAGGCTCTCTTTCCCTCTCTCTGTCGGTCACAAAATCTATTTTCGTCGAATGTTTCGTTTAAAATTTGTATTGTTGTTGTTCCTGCTGCAATTTGACTCTTTATTGTTGTTTCTGTTATTGCGATTGTTGTTGTTGTTGTTGCACGCTCCAATTTGTGGCCGATGCGCATAAATTGGCTAAAAGCAACAGACATATGTACATATATACATAGATATGTATATATCGTAGGAAAGTGTTGCCATTTCTACGATTTTATTGTTGTTGTTGTAGTTGTACTTAACCGAAATTCACGCAAATGGAACGTGATGTGGTTATTGTTATTGCTGTGGTTGTATTGTCATTGTCGTTCGATCCTGGAAAATCAACCACATCATTCAACACACATACATTCATACTCAGAACCAGTCACACCAACACTAGAACCCACCTAACAACAACACTAACACCAACACTAACAACAACACTAACACCAACACTAACAACAACACTAACACTAACACCGACCTATCACGAATACTCGGGCAAACGCACCGAGCGCCATGCAATCTTTTTTGAATTTCCAATGACTCCCCACCTACCCTCAACCTCTTCACATCCTCCCCTCCCCATCATCAGTCGCTAATGCACCGCGTTACGATGCGGCGCCACGTCGACTCGTCTCGACTCCGTGGCGTAAAACCAAATTACGTAGTTAAGTAAGCGTAAAGCGTGGATGGGCGTAGTGGAGTGGGGCGTGACGTGGAGCTGCTGACAATTGCAGCGAAGGCGAGTCGTTGACGCTATGGCTCTGGGTCGAATCAAGTAATGGAAGCTGAGAGCTTAACAAACCCCGCACAACCCAAGTGGAGTCTTCCACCAGCAGGAGCACCAAGATTAGATCCGTGATGAGGATCTTTGATTGCCTAGTTTCAATATTTCTTAAAGATGCCAAAAGCTTGATATACGAAAGGGGAAAAATGAAATACGGAGACAACAGACGATGACGAAGGAAACTAGATAGCGATAACGGTTAACCTGCGAGAGTTTGGAGGAACGAACCTTTTATTCGACGGCCCCCTTTTTCGACAGGCCCATTTTTCGACAGCCCAATTTTTCGTTGGGCCTGCTTTTCGTTCAACCCTGCGACACCTTCCTTCGCCTCGGCCCACGATATGTGGAGCAGGACGTGTGGCTCGTGTTGGGCGGAAATCGCAGACAAGGCCAGCAGGACTAATTAATATTGACTGAGGAGGGGTGGAGACAGGGGGCACCGCAGGTCTATTTGCGAGTCGAGTCTATTTACACATCGTGGAGTCAAAGGAGTTGGGGGTTGTGGGGAGAAGGTGAAGTCGATTTATGGACTGCGATTAGGCGGCCAAGTTCTGTCCCTCGCACTCTTAACGACGCAGGCATTTTCCATTAGTCGACCGTCGACATCATAAAGAACTCAGAACCCGCTGGCTGATCGCCTGAAAGTATGCAATTTGCCAGGTTTGGACGTCAGACGCTCGTCGCAGCCACTATCAAAGCATAATTATTTACATCGCTATCGACTCAAGGAGTAGTTAACTCGCCGCAGTTGCATACTCAGAGCGTATGCGGTCGTACGACGGAGTCCTCGGTCTCCCTCACACTCTCGTTCACTTGCTCGTGCACGGATTAATTATGTGGCCACAATCACTTTGCGTAATTACTGCGATACACAACGTAAAACGACGTAACGCGACGCAACGCGACAGGAGGGCTCGTCGCCCTACCGCCTGAAGGTATGCAATTGAAATGCACCTCAAACTTCGATGAGTTCTCGCGTTGGAAGGGATTCGGTTTGTTTCTCAGTCCCTTCGACTTGCGACGATGTCTTCTCACTTTTCTTAGCCACAATCCTCGAGAGTCTCCTGCTCTCTCTTTCTCTTTTTCACCACAGTCTATGCAAATTTCCCTTTCATCTCCGGCGACATACACACGAGATTTTCACTTAATTCTTGCTGTTATTGTTGTCGATTATTATTTGTTATTTTTTCTTTGTTTTTTTTTCATTTTCCTGCCACAAAATCCAATTTGAATTTATTTCGATTCAATCAAATGCAGGCTCGGCCACAAATCGCAAACACAGACACGCACAGAGGCTGGTGAGCGCCTGAAAGCAGACTGCGATTCACAGCCTCGATCTCGATTCGGTCCCGACTCTTCCACAGTCTCACTTCATGCCGTCGCGTTCACCAGTCGACTGCTCGATGCGCTGTCGCCGCCGCTCGCCGGAGGTGCCAACTTTTATGTTGTCATCGCGGCAACGTGTGGAACCCGTTGTGACGTCATTGTCAGCGACACCGGCCGCGGTGCCGCCCTCCTCCACCGTGGACACGAATCGTCACGCGCTACGCCACAGTCGTGACCGAATGTGTGTCAGCAGCAGGTCAGGAAGCGGCCAGGACTCGAGCACTCGGGCCACGCATGGTGGATGCTGAGCGTGGAGCGCAGGTTCACGAACGCTCCCCGTCCCGCCCCACGAGGACGACCAACAATTGCAATCCACGCCGAGCCTGAATTGGCGGGAACCACTAGCCATAAAACACACGACGCTTTTTATGGTCGATCAGAGCTTCTATAAGCTTCCAGGTCGGCTCCTGGTTTCGGAATTGAGTGGAAAACTATCACGCCAAAAGCTCGCAGAAGCTCAGTGTGTGTCTGAGCTAGAAAAGCTCACAGAGTGACTCAGAATTTTTAACGCAAAATTTAACTTTTAAGAAAAATGCAAAACAAAATAAATGAAAATTATTTTTAAAATGCTATTTCTATTTTCAAATCAATTTATATGCAAAAATTTAATTTTCAAGCAAAAATACAATATTCATTTTCCATTTTGAAGAAGAAAAAAAACAGTTTTCAAGCTTTTAACCCTCACTGGTCCCTGAAAAACCACGTATCGGTTCCTTTTTATGCGGGCACATAAAAAGTTATGGAACATATGCAGTTAACGACCCCCCTTCAAAAAAAAAAACAAAAATATCCCCAAAAAGTACTCATTTTGTGTATTTTTTTTTGCCTTAAAGCTCATTTCCGTCAGTTTCAAGGTTGAGAAATTTGTTTTAAAGAAATTTTGTAACCACATTTTATTTTTTTAAATTTTAATTTTTAAGCGAAATTACAATTTTTAATACAAAATTTAATTTCAATAACAAATTTAATTTATTATCAAAAATTCAATTGCCAAACAAAAATTTAATTTTGAATAGAATTCAAGTTTCATTTTAAAATTAATTTTTTAAGAGAAATTTTAATTTTTAAGCAAAAATTAAATTTTCAAGTAAAAATTTATTTTTCAAACAAAAATTAAATTTTTAAAAGAATTCAAATTCAAGCAAAATTTAATTTTTTAGGCTAAAAGTACGGCAAAAATTCAATTTCCAACAAAAATTTAGTTTTTATTAGAATTCAAATTTTTACATTGAAATTAAATTGAAAGCAACATTTTATTTATTAAGCGTAATTTTAATTTTTAATGAAATTTCAAAATGAAATTTATAAACGATTTTTTTTTTAATTAAAATTATAATTTTTAAGCGAAATTTTTTCTTCAAAATTTAATTTTTAATAAAAAATTTTATTTAAATCAGAAAATTCAATTCACAAACATAAATCAAATTTTTAATAGAATTCAAATTTTACTTAAAATTAAATTTTTAAGCCACATTATTTTTTTTTTTAATTTACTTATTTTAATTTTTAAGCGAAAATTCAATTTTTGGCTCATCAAGTGGTGAAGTTTTCAAAGTATGAAACCACATTTTCTTGCACTGTCCGTCATACAAAAACTAAAATATTACTGCAACGAGATAAGTTTCGAAACAAAACTAGTTCAGAAAGATTGAAATCGCTCTCCGTCGAAAACTTGACGACTTGAGGAAGGCGATGGAAACCGACCATAAATACTTTGAAACATTTCTGAAGGCTATAAAACTATAAAAACATAGAAGGGAATATTTAAAGTTTAATTTCAAGATCGTCCTTATCTAACGAAGCTTGACGACAGGACTTGACCGTGGACGAAACAAGTAGTGGGCGTGGCATCCGCTCCCTTACTTCACAACCAGGTCGAACTCACCTTCTTCCGCCGCTGAGCTGCTCGTCCAAATCGTCGCATCGCCAGATGGCCTTCGTCTTGAGGCCGAAGCGTCGCCGCCGCTGCTGCAACAGGTCAACCGAGGCGACGGTGGCCACGGCGACCACTGCGGCGACTCTCGACGAGACCCGCTCGGCGGGGCAACCGATGCCTCTTCCGTTTCGCGGCGAAGGCGATTTCGTACCATCGGGGGGAAGCGTGGCGAGGGGCGGCGGCGGCTGTGGCTGCGGCCTCTCGGCGTAACTGTTCAGGTACCGCCGACCGATGATGTTCAAGGCGGGGTCGGAGGTCGTCGCCGTGTTGCGTTTGCGGCGAAAACTCTGCGGGAGCTTCTCGAACGACTCGCCGATTTTGGTCAGTGTCGACGGCTGGCGCTTCGGCGAACTCGGCGCCGTGCTCACGCCGACCGCGCGGACATTCCGACGCTTCTCCTGCAGCTCCTGGCGCAACATGGACCACTTGGACATGATCCTGCGGGCACGAACCAATTTGGTCACTTGTTTTTGTTGTTGTCGTTTGAGAACTTGGGGACAAATTGATTGGCTAATGGAGACGAGGCGAGTGGGGGACGCAATTGAAGCGAACGACACCGGAGCACCGCAGGACAACGTTTTCTCCCGGCAGGTCCAGGAGCCCGCGGCGAACTGATTTCCACGTTGTGCAATTTGTGCCGAGCGCACGATTTTCTAATAATAATTAAAGGCCACAGACCGATTGTCTGTATCTCAATCTCTTCCGTCCCGACACAAATACAAACACACATACCCATGTACACTGTGAGAAATAAAACAATGACGAGAGACGAAGGACAACACATTTGTTTGTCAATCTCGCAGTGAATCGTTTCCCTCAGTGTGGGTTTTTAATTTGAAAACGTTGCCGCCTGCATCTTCAAATTGATTCTGCTCCCCATTCGACCTCATGGCTGCATAATGAACTTAATCAACGTTATTTAATAACGTCCTGCGCTCGCTGAAAGGACGACGACGACGTGGACGATGAGGACCTGAGCGACGGCCGGCTGGAACCTCGTTCGTATATTGGAAAAAGGAGAACGGAAAAAACGCTCCGATGCAACTGACCAACGGCCTGTGGGGAGACGACGACCGAGCCACACAAAGGGAGACCGCCATTGATCACAGGAATGGACGGAGGGACAGACGAACGGATGGACGAACACATAGACAGACAGACAGTTAGACATGCAGACAGAAAGGGGGCCGCGCTCAGTGGGGGAAATTGACATGGAGATGAACGAGGGCAACAAACTGATAGCATTGAAGGAAGAAACGCAAATGATTTGACGGTTTCTATAAACGACGTTTAGACCGAGCCGATGTTGGCTCGAATCACGGCAGCGGAGAGCGGGATCCGACATCGAGACATCCATGACCGAGGAGGGGGCGTAATTGATGTTTGATTTCCGCCAGGCAGGGATTGAAAATGGAGAATCCATCCTCGACAGTTTTGACTTTTGTGACAGACTTCGAGCAGTCGTCAGCTGAGATGTGGAAATGAAGAACAGCAAAATATTTTTTTGGGAATTTATTTGCGCTACATGACTTTCTAATTTGAAAATTCAGTACTCAATGTCACTAGATCACCATCATGTAGACAATCAATAATAAATTATATTGCAAAATTGTTTGATAGGAACATTAAATTCAACATTAATTGTATTGAAAACACAAAGTGAAGCACAAACTTTATATAAGCTAGATATCAATTAATTATTCACCATCATGTGATGTTTCCGTGAAAGGAAACCAATTAGGACTTTGTAGCAGGGGTTGAAGGTAATCTGAGGAGGTTGACAACCAATGACTAATTGCGAATGTTTGCATCCAATTCCACGAAACAAACACTCGTTGCGAAATTAGAAACTCGATACTATGAACCTTGGAACTCTCTGTCCACTAAGTTCTCACATGACCCAGTCTAATTCAAGGAAGAAATGAGTTTCAATTTTAAAGGATATGATTTACTGGAATACATGAAGCATTGCGAGGAAGAGTTGAGCAAATGCATTTTCGCCTTCGGATTTAATTACATTTCGGAAGCATCGATAAATGATTGATATTTGTCAGCCGGATGAAAGCAGCTCTTCCTTTGTGGTGGAGAAGCATTCGACCTCCTCAACGTCCTTGGAAATGAGTCGACAAAATTCGGTTGCTCTTCGAAACGTGGCCGAGACCTCGATTTCAATCGAAAAGTGCAGGATGAGTGGACACGTCTGAGAAGGTGATTCGAATTTATTGATTTTTGTCTCGGTAAACAGGACGAGGTCAGCGGGGATTCGATGCAGGATTCAACGTACAGCTTTCACTTCGAATTTTCAAATCAATTACAATTCCAAATTAGTTTGAATCTCCAAACCGATCCAATTCAGAGAAATGAAGGCCAACAAAATGATTGGCCTAAATGCATTAGGTTTCATATTAAACTCTCATGCATGGCAACCCATCTGAATAAATAATAAAAATTCCCGCATGATGGACAGATTATCTCGATTCAGGCGTGCAGAGAAACAGATAAGACTTTGGCTTTCCGGCTGATTCTCTTGTTAAACTGTTTGCGTGGAATTCGGTTTACTCTCGACTCCAATCTCATGATTTCATTATGGTCGAAGTTTCCTTCGCAGGACCTTTCATAGATTGATGGTCAACTTTAAGTGAATGATACACATCTCTGGGGGATTGGAATTACCACCAGAGTAAATAGCAGAATAAAAAAAAATTTAAAAAAAACAGAAAATTAAACAAATATATAAAGCAAATAATGAAGTGTAGGAATTATGTGAAATGCTTCAGGCTTCAGGAAACAAACACGAGTGAGTGATTGAAATTAGGTGTCGAGAGGAAGAATATGTTTGTGTATAATCGCTCACCTGTTGGGCACGAGTTTGACTCGCTCGTCGACCAACTCCCACGATGTGATCTTGATGGGCCACGCAATCTGGCCGAAGCTCTCCTTGACCAGCGCCTCCCAGGCTGAGTACGACGGCGGCGTGGTCGTCGAGTTCTGAGAGCTCGTCGAGCTGTCGACCGTCTGCAGCCGTTCCGAGCGTTGCAGTCGCCCCTTCCGACGATGCAGTGGGGTCGTGAACGTCTGGACCAGCGGCGTCAGAGGGGTGCTGGTGGCGGCTGCCTCGACCGCCGGGTTATCGTTTAATGGCTTTTCCACTTCGCTCTCCATTTCGAGCTGCACTGATCAAACTGCGATAACTCCTTATCCACCCCGAAGTCCTCCACGGAGGACGAAAGTCTGTAGTGAACTCTCTAACTGTGTCTGTCCGTCCGTCCGTCCGTCCGTCGGAGTTTCCTCGTTTCAGTTCGCACTCGAGTACGAAACTTTTGAAAAGTTTTAATTATGATCAAATTATAGCAGTTAATCGTCCAACTTGTCCTGCTAGACGCCCGAAGGATCTGCAAAGAGAGGGAGATGGAATTAGTGAGAGTCAACAGGAAGGTAGCTGGTGGAATGCGAATCGTTTCTAGGGTCGTGACCTGGCGACTCGGAGGCGAAGATTCCAAGAACCCCTATAAATATATAATAGGAAGGGCAACATCTGGAGTCAAGGCCACAGAGGCGGTAGGTCAAGGAGGTAGAGGGAGGAAGGTTAACGAAGTGGGAGGCGCCCCCTCCACTCAGCTGTATCATGGAAACAGGATTCTGAAGGACCTTCGTCTCCTTGGCCTAACTCTCGTCGCCCGGAACCTTCTTTCGCCCACCAAGAATTACTTCATGCACAAACTTTTCCAACAATATTTGTGTTTGTGTTCCAACTTATGTTCTTCCTATTGCCTTCTGTTCTTGTCGTAGATGTATGTGTGTTTGTTCCTTGTTTTCGATGTGTGCAAAATTCATTAATCAAAATTCGATTAAACTTTCACGATTACACATCGCAACTTCCTCTCGAACTTTCTCCATTCGAACATTTCCGTTGATTTGTGGGCTCTTCTTTTGCTCGTTGTTGTTCTTGTTCGCGATTCCCTCGAGGCGAGTCGAACCAAATCAATTACATTCCAAGCGGAAGCCATGACAACAGGTCACTCGATGAAGGGCCAAGTGGTCGGCCGGACTCTTCTCAAAGAGGGAATCTTCCTGAGCCAAGGCCGACCCCCAACCACTGATAGATGAGGCTAATGCACGATACAAAGCACAATCACACACATGATTTCCTGTGCCTGCGTATGAGAAATCGTCCTAATGCCAGAGAAATGCAATTCCGAGAAGGCGCCGCGAGCTCAAACTTAAACGCACTCTCCTCGATTGGAGGGAGGAATGCTGGAGTGGGGAGGAAGTTGGGTCGTTCGGTCAATGGTATTAGAGGCGAGGACACGGTGCAGCCGTTGTCCTTGAAAACGGTTCGCCGCCATCTCAAGGATAGCTGGATAACAACACACAGAGATTGACATTGTTTTAAAACTGTTGCGTTCGCTGCAGAAGAAGGATAACAGATGCTCGAAAAAGCTCTCACCGACAAACTGTTGCTCTCGCGCTCTCTCTGAAAGCTCTGTGCGGCGACTCATGGGGAGAAAGACGGCAACAGCTGGGTGGAGGCCGCTCTCCCTCTCTCTCTCTCTCTTTCTCCCTCTGTTGCTGCGGCATCATTCGTTGCTCGCACTGCAGATGAACTTGAAATGTTTGGGGCTCAGCTCAGTCACCTTCACCCAGTGCGAGGGGCCTCGTCGGGGGTGGCGGGGGTGTGGCGGGTGCACGTGCGGGACATGTGGAGCGAGAGAGAGAGATAGACGTATGTTGTAATATGCTGATTGTCGAGACGCTGTGCGAAGATGAGCCAGACCGACAGACAGATATTCTGGGAATATTCTAGGAATTTATGCTGGACAGCATGTGGACTTGTGTGTGTTGAAGGCTGAATGTTTGTCGGTTATGTAAACAAACCCCAGACACCAGAGCGAAAAATCGTAACTAGATAATTTTTGGAATACTTCGAATTTTTCCTATTTGCCATCGGCTATTGACTATTGAAATAAAGAAAAGCGGGCATTATATCACTAATGTACTCTCTTTCATTCTATAGTGCACTTTTCTCGGAAATATTTTGCCCATTACCCATTTATGGTTGGCTCTTTAACTTTAATTATCTCTTTTACGATAACTTCGTTCGCGGACTTTTTCATGGGCAAACGGAGCTTATTGCGGAATTCGCTTTGATAACTGCAGACTCTTATATTTTATTAATAATTCCCTTTGATTCTTTGCATCGTTCTTTCGCTCTTTGGCCCTCTCGTCCTCCGTCCTTTTTCTGTCCGTCCTTTTGTCTGCCCTTGTGTCCGTCCTTGAGTAACGCACATTTGGCCATTGGCTTGTGACTTGGTTTCGCTGTGGCCATGACCTTGGACCAGGACTCGTGTGCAGTAGAATCGGCTGCAAAATATAGCAACAACCATAATAACTGTTGCAGCAGTAATAACAACAACAACAGCAACACATTAACTGCAATCGTTTTCATGGTGCGTTCATTCTTCTTTGCTGCCGACATCAAACCGCAGTTTGGTCTCTTGGGCATAATGTTGTTGTTGTAGTTTTTGCCACTATTGTTGTAGTTATTATTGTTGTGGTTGTTGTTATTACACTTATTGCTGTTGTCTTTATTGTTGTTGTTATTGTTGTTGCTGTTTCCATTATTGTTGCTATTGTCGCAATTTTTGAAGTTGTTGTTGTTATTATTGTTATGTTTGAAATTTTTATTATTGTTGAAGTGGTGGTTCTGTTCGTGTTTTTGTAGTTATTGCCATCGAAACTGTTGACGTCCTCGTTCGCATTTTCCGTTAAATTTCGCACGCAATTTCCGTTGTTAATACCTTAATGTCCGTTACGTTCGCTCTCTCTCTCGCACTTTAGCCAAATTATGATCTGGTCGCACACATCGGTCGGATCCCTTCCCACTCCACCCACACATTCCCTCTTAGTACTCGGAATTCCAATTATTTACAGAACAGAATCAGGTCGACTTATTCCTGCTCGCTTTAAGTTTATTTCATTGAGGTCATTGTTGTGATTTGTGATAAATAAAATATTTTCCTATTTACCGCAAGGGTGGCCGGCCGTTTTTGAAATCCTTTTTGGCCTCAATACGTTTCTCCCAGCTCTCAGCTGGCTATCGATGATGGTGGTCAGGAGATTCCAATCACCATCATATCTATTCTTTCTTTCTTATTGACTTTTCCAAAGAGAAGGTTGTCGATTTCTATCTCTTTGAGAATCGAAAACCACAAACTTCAGGTATTTTCAATCTCTGTCTCCTGGCAGTGGATTCGTTTCATCCCAGGGTTCCCTGCCATTACCAGGCAACGGTCAGCTTGGTCGGCTCCCATCGGGGATCCTGACCGAAGGCATTCACCGTTAAATGAACTACGGATCAACCGCCTACTCCACCCTCTTGACCTGTACCTGGATTCTCCTGAGCGAAACAAAACCTTTTTAATTTTTCAATGTAAATATTTGTTGCTTCCGAAAACTCAATCACTTTGGGAAAATTGATATTTTGTGTTTGCCCCAGCAAATGGTTCAACATTCTTATCGACGAAAGGTACATATTTCGAGAGCGAGGGTGGACCGTGTTCTTCGTATTGGGTCCCCACTTGAACCCCATTAACCTTCATTATTCTTGTTCTTATCGAACAGATGGGAGCGATTGGAACGAACCTGGTCCCTCGGTAGTCGCCATGGGTTCCGTTGTTAATAGGGTATGCCAACGAGAAAAACGGGTCGCTCGAGTTCATTGGCTCGACTCACCATAGTCCGAATGTTCTGGAGCTCGATTTGGGCCACCGGTGACAATTCCGACACTATTGAATTATTCAGTTCCCGCTGTCGAATCCGCTGTGGGCGGGCAAAAGTCGTCAGAAGGTAATTAGCTCCGCTAGTCCATACATAAATGCGTCAGTGCAGAGGTGGCATCGGCCCTAATTGCATTTATTTCGCACTAATGAAGGCCGAATTGCGTCGCATCTGTGACCGCAATTATAGCCTTTAATTCCTGGAAAAGGCGAGTAATTCGACATACGTGACGAAAGCACTCGTCATTTGTCTCCTCACTCCATCTCTCCTCAACCCATTCGCAGCCACTCTTCGACCTCTTCTCAACCCATTCTCAACACCTCCGCAACTCCCTCGTCCGCTGCATCGGCTGCTCAATCAACAATCGTTCATCCTCTGAGAATTCCTCGTACTCGCGGACGAACCTCGGCAAACAATTCATTTTCAGCGTCGCATAGAGTACAATGGGGAATTTTGAACAACAACTAAAGCAACAACAACAACTAGACCATAACAGCACGCTCACACAATAACACAAACAACACCATCACCAATAGCAACAAAATATGTCCACAAAGTCCTCAAAGAGTCCTTACGACCGCTTGGAATGCGAGCCACGTTGAGGAAATGTTGGCTGGGATCCATTAGAGAGCTCCAGTTATGCACGGACGCCCCCCATGTTGTCGCCGTCGAGGGGGCCGTGAGTCTTGAGTTGTGCTACCTGAACCACGCCCCGCTCGTTCCCCTCCGCCCTCCGCTACCGACTAACGTCGTCGTCGGGCTTCAGGGTCGAACTAAAATTTTATTGGATCCATAAAAATATGGGATTATGCGAGTTAAAAGGGAAATGTTGGATATATTAAAATGCCATTAGCTCGGGTTCTCCGTCTCTGCACCGAAGGACGAAAGGACGCGATGCCACCGTCGATTCCCCGTGGGCTCGTGACACATTGTTGTTTCGGTCCTCTGCCTCACCCATCTCCCGCTTATCTCTCCTCTTTCTTTGTCGCGTTCCGAGGGACATCAATTTGTGTCCCGACCTCGTTCGGGTAGCATCCTGGGTTTTTGTTTACTTTCCATCTCCAGCCAGCCGCCCATCCTTCTTCTCTTCTCCATCGAGTGTGGATCCTTCTTCTTCTCTTCTCCCCATCAATCCTTCATCCCTCCATCGAATGTTGCCATCAGCTCTCCGTCTCGGTCTGTCTGCGAACGACCTCCGTGCGTCGACATCTCTTGATCTGAGCCAACCGGAGCATTAAAATCGCAACGAACTTTGTGCGTTTCTGACGGAGGAGGAATTTTTCCTTCCTCTGTCCCTCCGTCCCTTGTCCTTTTGGCCGCCGTCTGGGTTGTCGGAGACGTCGACTGAGATGCGTGGAAACTCGTAAAAGCTCTCGCGTGCAATTTACTCGAGTGTTGGGGCCATTAAATCGGCTTCTTGTGGCCACATTTCCTTTGATTACCCTCAGCCTATACTTGTTGCTGTTTTGCTCCATCTTCTTCTGCTTCTTCATCTTCTAGTTCTTCTTCTACTACTTTTGCGCCCTCAGACGACAACAGGTGTTGTTGGAGACGAGCAGCGAGCGGAGATCCTAATGCTAATTAGGATTTGCCTCGTAGGATCATGGCATAGAATTAAGTACAAGGACACTAAAGAATGAGAGCAAGAGTAATCCGCCGTTGTCTTAAATAAATAGGAACTTAAATATCATTCCGAGAATCCCTGACGATGACATTCGAATTCTCCGAAGAATCGCATGAGTCAGCTTCCTGGTATGATGATCGCATCGGTTACGAGGGTGGGGGAGTGAATCGGCCAAGTCAGTGGCTCGAAGGTGACCGTAACGAGGCCCGAAATAAAACGAGGTCCAAAGAATTGGGGCCAAAGTCAGGGATTCTGACTTCATTTGGTGGCCGAAATTATATAACAAACTATTCTAGTATCCTGGATGAGGATGAGTCAGGGAGAGAGACAGAAACTGTGCCTCACATGTAACGAAATCGAGAAGACAAAGGCATAGACAAATTGCCATTGTTGTCCCCTGACAAATGAACGGAAAATGCGGCAAACAGATTTATTCCAATCTCATCCTCATGTAGGAATTAGTCCCAAGTCCTTTACCAACCATATGAACACACACACACTAAAAGAGAATTGGACAAACACTATGTCAGAATTGAACAAACATTCGGATAAAATTCATATAATCTTAATGTGATTTTCGCTTGTGGATGGATTTATTTCTCTTCTCTGTCTCTTCTTCTCTATTTGTTTTATTTATCCTTTATCCTAGACAGCCAATCTTTGTAAGAGTATATGTGTGTCTTTTTGATTGAGTGTGTGTATTTGTTTGAGTGTGTGGAGTTCATCCTGTATGACTAGATAATTCAATTGTTCGTCTGTCGAGTGTCAGTGTGTGTGTGAAAGAAGAGGATTTGTTGCAACCTGTAGGATCCCCAGTCAGCATTAGATTTCGTGTCAGGACTCATTTTGCTTTTATTGTAGACGTTGTTATTGAAATTGTTGTTGTAATTGTTATTGTAATTGTTGTTTTTGTTCGTATTTTATTATTAGCCTCACAAAGTTTGTTTTATTTGTGCGGTTTTTATTTAGTTATTCCATGTTTATTTTATTTTACTTGATTTCATTTTATTGTATTTGTGTTCGTTCGTTACATGTGGTTGCTGTAAGAATGTGGCTGTGCTTAGGCGTGTGGTTGTGTTAGTGCTGTTGGTGTGCATGAGCGAGTGAGTGTCTGATAAAAGTTTTCTCCTTTATTGTGTTTGTTTTGTGCGCGTTGAATGGCAAATATTTGTGTTATTTCGCTCACACTGTGCGATTCTCAGGTCCCTCCGACCCCCACACCCCTTAATGGGTTCATATTTTCCATGTTGGTAATCGAGCACTCAAAGCATTTTTATTGTCGCAGAATTGAGTTTCCATTACGAATTTAATAATTCCTCTCCTTGGTTGTCCACTCGAAATAGAAACAATTGTAACGTTTACATATTCCTTTTCATTCAGTCTGGCCTTTGTCCTCCCATTTCCATTTGCTTTCACCATCGCTGATGAGCGAATCTGTCCATTCATTTTCACAACAGTTACTCGTTCTCTCTCTAGTCCTCCTTTGTCTTTATACTCCTTTTGTTTCTCCAGTCACTCTATTAGCCGCACTCTTTTGTTCTGGAAAATCGAATTTTCCATGCATAATACATCTTTCAAAACATTCTAAATTTCATGGTATATTAAGCCGACGATATGATGTTCTTGTTGTGAATATCTATTGTACTATTGGATTTGCAATCTGTCCCTAGTTTATTTGACGCTCTTTTATCTGCAGACAAACATGATATCGATGCAAATTATCTTCTTACCTCTGATGGTTTGTTTTCTGTTACAATTAAACGTATTCATATTTCTCATATCTTATCACCGCTGTCTGTCACGAGTTCTTCACTTGATTCCTCGTTTCCCCTACGCCCCCCTTGAAGCGTTCTTTGACCGAAAGTTATCGTACGTGTTTTGTTTGGCCAGGGTTTTCCCTCTTCTCCTCTTGGCGAACAATGTCGTCGTATATATATGTGTGTGTGTGTGAAGTAGTAATTAAACTACGAGTGTATCGGTGTCGAGTCTGTACACGGATGTGTAACAGACCCCGCCGGATCATATGTGTATGTGTGCGAAGGCTCATCACGTGCCTAAGTCAATGCACGATCCCGAGTGTGCTGAGCAAAGAAAACAAACAAACTAACACACACGCTCACCGACGCATAGGTCACCCACATATACACTTACATCAACAAACTCACACACGCATCGTGCAGGAGGCATTAAGTGTTCTTTAACAGTTGAGCCGTTTGACGAACTCTTGGCCCCAAGGCCTGGGCATAAATTAACATGGCTCCGACCGGCGCCGACGACTGTTGCTCTTTTCGACCTCCCCTTCGCCATCCCGGTCGTATGTGTGCACGTATGTGTTTGTGTTTCGCATGGTATCCTCCTCAATCGATCGCTCGCCTCGTTAGCATCCAATCGCCTCGTTCGCCTTGAACCTCGTGACAAAGGCGGAGGCGGAGAGAGGTGGGCGGTCGGCTTCTCCAACTTGTGCAAATATTTACTCAAAATATTAACAATTTTACGATTATCGCCGCTTGGCCTGGGCTCCGGCGAAAACAATCTGGCTCGGTAATGGCAACCCTGGCCCCTCGACCCCACCACCACCCTACTTCCATCCAGAGATAGCAATACATTCGGGGAAGTCGGAAGAGACAAGAGTCGAAGCTCGAAGTTCGAGATCACGACATTGGATGCTCTTTTCAGATTCGAGACATGATGTTTCAAGAATGTGGAAACCCTGAGGTTGCCGAAGGCATCCCTGAAGTCCAGTCCACACGTGTCATTCATTGCTTCCGGGATTCCAGCATATTTGCTCACACATTTTCATTATCTGAACGAAGGAAGCTTGCATTAATTCCAAAAAACTACAAGCATAATAGATGGAAAAGCTATGGCTTGCAAAAGACGCCGTGTATTCAAGGAATGGGAAATGCAAATTAAATTCAATACTTAATGAGATATTTGAAACGAACATTTCAGGAGAATCCTATTTCCTATATATTTTCTTTGACCCAGAAGCACTCAGGGTTCTTCTGATTGAATACTTTTCGGAACTATCGGGAAGGATTGTTCCGAAGTCCATTTACAGTGAGAAAGTTGAGGAAGTAAACGGATTTCTTCGAACACCATGGAATACCAGAAATACACCGAGTTGGTGTCGGACACGGACCTGAGGAGGAGGAGGAGCCTTTCTTTCTCGTTGCGGAAGTGCATCTGGCCTCGAGTGCAAGATCTCGCCACGAAGGAATAATTAAAGGAACCCCTTGCACCCAACCTCAATCGCCCCTAATTCCAGCTCATCCTTCGGCAGCTTTAATCCTTCCGAAGTGCGCACAGGTTGTCGGCCAACCGAAAGACTCCTGGATACCACATCGCAATCCTTGCATAAGCAGCGCCTGAGGGCAGGACGAGGGCATCGAGGCAGGCGAGGGACGGGCAGGAATTTAATTAGAGTGATTTTCGTCTCGAAGCTGCTCAGCAAATGACGCAGTTGCCGAAAAAATGCGTCGAAGGCACCTGAGGAGAAGTTGGTTTGCCTCCCAACCTCTCTCACACTCTCACCATCTCTCTCTGATTTTCACCCTCTCTCTAATTTTCTAGTCCTGCGAACACGCATCAGACAAAAGGGAAACGCTCGATTCTGCGTCGCAGGACCCCCGCGAGGACGGAAACGAGGACTGACTTGGGATAAACGTCTTGTTGAACTCCTTCGCAGGAACTCCTTCGTTTGATTTGACCTTGAGAAGAATTCAAATTCCAGCTGCGAATCCAACTCGAATTCTCGTCCCGACGCGCCTCGAATTAACCGATTTTATGAAGTTGAGTGTGGTTGGAGTTGGGAAGCCAAAAGTTGTTTCAGAGCCATTTCACGAATTCAATCTCGGCGATGCTTCATCTGGATTAAGTCCTTCAAGAGCGAGGCTACTTCATTTACAGGACCACGAGATCCTGGCGAGGAGCAACAATGAGTCGGCAGTGATCCGATTACCGAGAGTGCGGCGTGCGCGAGATGGACCCGGGGGCTGACGGTGCGAGTCGGGGGAAGGCGAAAATCCGTCCGCCAAACAATTGCTGCTCGCGCAAATATGGCGAATTTTTATGAATAGCTCGTAGTCCTTGAGCCTCACTCACTTGGCGGCGGAACTGCGAAAGTATAAAAGAATCTCCTCCCCACATGAACTCACACATAGAGAGAATGTTAGTGAGAGCGTGCGTGTGGTTTCATGCATGGCAGTCACGTTGTCGACGTTTAGTCGAAATTTTTCGCCCAGCACGGAGTGAAATAGAAATAATAAAAACGAAAAGGAAATACATAAATATTAAATATCCTTAGGGAGCTTTTTTGTTTGTTTTATTCACACCAAAACCCCAATAGTGAGAAAGATAAAAAGAGTGGAATTCAGTGAACAATTTAAAGAAAATCCATTCGAGTCAACCGAAGCGACGACATTCTTGATAGATAGACAGTTGGAAGAGTATTCACGAGCAAAGGACATTCTTAGACAGGTGTCCTGCTGCAGGGAAGAGCGCGAGAGGGGGAGAAGGTGGTTAGGGCATGTCTCCGTTTCTGATCAACTTGTTGACAGTTGGTCAGACGAGGACGAGGGCGAGAAAAGTGCATTCAAGACCGCAAACCCGGGAGCTGACTGAAAATTCCACAGAACGTGGTTCACATTGGTGATGGTGTAAGTGTATTAGCGTGTGTGTGTGTTTGTGTGAAATTGTGAGCATTGTCGAGAGTTTGATGCCATTAATTAGCCTCGCACAAAGGATACCGAGAAATGTGACGGCAGGAAGAACTTCAGAGAAAGTCTTCTAAAGAATTTACTCACAGAATTCAACCAGGGTTTCATCAGCAGTTGCAGGTGCAGAAATGAGCTCAAGGACTAGAGAGAGGGGGATATAGAGCGAGAGGAGAGAGACAAATCGGTGCCATTAAAAGTCGCAGAATATTTCAGGAAAAGACCATTAATCCCCAACACATGTCGCATCGTTAAGAACAAAGACGGATGGAGGTTGAAAATTTAAAAAAAAAAATCAAAAAAATACAAAATCAAAAAAAACCGTTTTGTTGCGGTTCGGTTCGAATCGATCGAAAATTGAAAAAAAGAAAAAATTAAAAAACTGAGAGATGAAAAAATCAAAAATTTTTTTAAAAAATCGAAAAAAATAACAAAGCATAAAATGAAAAATTCAGTAAATTTCAAAAATCGAGAAATGGAAAAATAAAACAAAAGATAAAAAACAAAATATGAAAATATCGAAAAATACAGTAATTGCTTTCGTGATCGAAGCTTCGAAGATCCTTTGGTCCATCGGGGCAACTTCGAACGTGCTCAAGTGCGGACAGCTGCTGCGGAAATGCGAAGGACGATGCTCGGTCGCGTCCTGCGAACGCGAAATACATTTAAATTTTGAGTGCTTAAGCACTCACACATATTCTCTGACTCACACAGGCTCGCAAGATTATCGTGAGTGGCAAGTGAATTCATTTTTCATCACGACAGCCCAGCTGCGTCCGCAGGACTTTTGCACGTTTATCGTTCTTCTGCTCCGTTCTTCTTCTCTGTACTCCTCCTTCTTTGTCCTCCTTTGTTACCCTCTTTCGTTGTTCTCTTTCGTTGTCCTCCACCCAAGTTTGCTTTTCGCAGGAGCCTTGGCGTAGGATCTGGGCGCCATCAATCAAACCGCCTGCCATCGTCGGATTCGCCACTCGCAGGATCTGCAACGCGCACGCATCCTGCGCGTATGATTTTTTAATCCCCCTTTTGATCTAAACCCTTCTTCACTCTACAAAGGGAAGAAATTAATTGCCTTTGTTAGCTGTGGGTTTCAAAGGGGAGTGAATCCCACCTTTCGAGCCTCGAAGGGGATCGAACGCCGCCTTCCCGAGTCTCCAAAGTGTACGAAACTTCTTTTTCGAGTCTCAAAGGGGAAGGGAGTCTCACCCTTCCACCACCTCAGTCTTCCTGTTGATCCTTGTCTCGCCTAGACGAAGACCAACCTGAAAAGTTAAGCGACTGTCAAATGCGAACCCTCAGCCAGTCAAAGGACTCTCCTCGGATGCGCATCGACTTGTGCGACCAACTGACTGACTGACAGACCGACTCGACAGCTTTCAACTTTGAGCTGATGTTCTCTCATCCTTGAGTCTCAGATGTCCTCTCATCCTTGAGCCTCAGATGTCCTCTCATCCCTCAGCCTTAGATGTCTGTCTGAACGGCTGGAGCAATGAAACCCTCATTGACATTGACTTCGATGACGAGCCGAAGAAGAGTTGGCGAACTTTGTTTGATACTTCTGCACCCTTATGGACAAAGTTCGTACTTTATTTCGTTTTTTGAATAGCCTTGCTTCACGCATCATCTAAGCAACCATACAAATGGAAGGGACTGACCATGGTATAAGTCATTTCATGGGACATCATGTGATCCTAATATTACTTTATTTAACCCACTGTCTTTTTGTACTGCTTTTCATAGAAGCAACAGTTCCAAGGACTTCAAGGACTTTCCTCAGAAACATATTGTGAAATGAAATCCTCTTAAAAATAATCTCCCACCCTCTTTTCTTTCTCATTCATCCCCATTTATGTCTCACTCACACCCTGTTCTGTCTCATTCCCTTCCCTTCCTGTCTCATTTCCACTCCTTTCTGTCTCACTCACCACATATTTCTGACGCCACAATCGGCGCGAAGAATTTTATAAAATCGTACGCATGGTTTGAATATTTTCCCCCTTCTGAGGACTTTGTACCCTCAACCTCCACCATGCCCCAATTTCTTTCGAGGGCTGAATCGCACGGCGACTTCGAGGCGTGTGCATGGTTTTTATGTTCTCAAGGGATAATTGCAAAACCAAGTGAGGAAGGGAAAGGAAAAAGTAAGTGGTGGACGAAGTTTTGGCTCTGCTTCGAAACGTACCTCGTGCAGCGAATCCTTTGGGGGCGCCGAGGTCCTTCGAGCAGAAGTTTCTCCCGAAACACTTTCGCGCACTTTCCTTCGATTCTCGTATTACTTTTCTTCTTTTGCTGATTATATTTCTGTTTGTTTTACTCTTGTATTTGAATAATTTCGAGATTAAAACGCGACGACGACGGCGACGATGATGACGACGACGTTGAGCGCGGTGGGAGCGGAATGGGGCGAGAGCGCGATGTACCGTGTGTGTTTGTTGTGGTAGTTTTGTTGCGAGGGGATCTTGAATTTGGCTCGATTTAAATAACAACTACACAACTCATTTACCACATCCACTAGCACAATAACACAATAAATCCAAGTACAACACAACAAATCCAACAACAACTCATCAAATTCAACAACAACTCAACAAATCGAACAACAACACTACGAGTCACTACAGACGACAACGCGTCGACGACGACGACAACAACGACTGCTCCTTCTCTGTCACTCGGCTCGGTTCGGCTTCACTTCTATTCTATTCGACTCGATTCGCTTTTTTTCACTCGGTTCGTCCTTTCGGCTTCGCTCGTCTACGCAGACTGACGCCGCAGCCGCCACGTTCGCTGGCTAAAAAGGCGCAACAACAGCACAACCGAAGCGAGCAACAGGATTTCGAAAAAGCTCCGCGCCAAGGATTCATCCAATGAAAGCTCTAACAGAGAGAGAGTGTTGGTGCAGGGGTGACGTAGAGGGGCAAGAAGAGAGAGAAAGAGAGAGCAAGCGAGCGTGTGCTTTCAAGGTTACAAGGACCATGCGGCCGTACGAGTGCGTCGCCTGTGACACTGACGACGGAGGCTGCCTTGAAGCGCTCGTGCTCACGGCAGGTCGGAGCAACACGCGGGCGAAGGCGACAGGTGGACTGGAGCGAGGACGAAGGATGAGGAAGGTGAAGGGAGGAGGAGGAGGATGGTGGACGAAGGAAGAGGATGGTGGAGGACTCAGGGAAGAAAGAAGCAGGATGAAGGACAAAGTGTTAGCTCGACACACATCTGTTGCGAGGCATCGTGATCAACATCGACGTCGTGCCACATGCCTTTGAAGCCTTCACCTTCCAGGGCCACCCGAGGCCACGGGGCCGGGACTCGGCGACTCTGTCGAATCGGCAAAATATCTCTCAATTCGTCGAAAGTCACTTCGCCAAAAGTAATTTCGCCAAAATCACTTCGCCGTAAGTTAAGTCACTTTGACAAAGTCACTTTGACAAAGTCGCTTCGCCCAAACTCAGTCACTTCGTTGAATTGAGTTCACTCGAGCAACTGAGCAAAGCGTCTTCAACGACCTCAACATCAATGGGTTTCAACGTATTTTCAGAACCCGCTCCAGTGGCCGATTCCGACTCGGTGTCGAAGCTCCAGGTCACAAAATTAATTACCCCAGTAGGTTGACATTCGACGACAGAAAGAACCGTGAAGCATTTGAATTTAATTCGGAGAAAAACGCTTCATTCATCTCCCTCCTGGTTCTGAGTCTGCGGAAAGAGGTCGGGTCCTCCTCATAAACTGATTGTCAACAAGTGGATGGCTTCGTTCTCACATTGGCTCCGAATGGAAATTCATTACTGCAATTACGAGATGATTCTGCATATTTCGGGAGCCTCGGGTCCTGGAAGACGAAAAGACTAACCGCGTATTAACAAATATTCAAAAGATTCCTCGAAGTCGCAGAGGTTGTGGGAATAAGGAAGACAGACAGACAAGATGAAAGAGAGAACCATCTGGTAGAGTAAATCCTTCTGCCACGGTGGACACGAGGAAGTAATTATCCGGACCAAGCGGAACTACCGAAATCCTGACGAATCCACCGAAATCCTGACGCCTCTTCTTGAGAGAAGCTCCAAAATTTATGGCATACCTTAGGGATTTGATAGCTCTTGTGTGTTGGGAGGGGAAATGAAAAAAGGTCGACACGGAAGGTGAAGATCGAAAGGATGCCGGAAACACGTGCCAGAGGCGGAAGCGCTCGACTCCAGTGTAGAAAAGAACAGAGAAAGAACCGCGGATATTGTGAAAGTGACAGAGGGACGGAGTGAGAGAAAAAAATTACTTGCACCGCCCTTGGTATCCTCGCCAGCGTTCGCCATGTGCGAGAATGAGAGAATGCGATTACAAAGAATTCTACGCTCGTTGTTATTGTTTATTTTGTTATCGTGTTTGTTATTGTTGTTGTTATTGTTCTAAGGAAGGTCCTGTGTTGTTGCCGAGGACGCAGCTTCCAATTAAAAGACTCTCGAATAACATCCTTGTCTCGGACACGAAGTTTCGACACGGGTTTTACAACGGAAACGAATTCTCAGATTCTGTGGTTTCGTCGAGTTTCCGACTTTTTCCACGTTGCTCCGATTTTTCCACTTTGTTTTTTTTTTCTTCAATTTGCTCCGATTTTTCAATTTTCTTTTTCACTTTTGAGCTCTCCATAATGATGTCTACCTTGATTCCCTCCTCCCTACCTGTCTCGTGTTAATTACGATTCCCTTCTCTTCTCTCATCGTTTCTCATCCTTTGTTGTCCCTTATCCTTAATTAAATACCGCCGAAAATGAGTCTTTGTGATCGCTCCCTCGACTCCCGAGGCAGAAGACTCGTTTCATAGGATTCTCATTCCCCACCAGTCACTGTCAGTCTCACTCACACTGTCTCTTTCTCTCTTCTTGTCTCACCTTCTCTCTGCTTCATTCTCCCTCTCTCTTTCTACGTCTGTCACAGTCACAGTGTATCCTTGGTGGGCCCTGACAGCCTGAGGCTCCCACCTCTGTTGTTGTTTCTGTTTGTTGTTCCTGGCCCAGATGTTGTTGATTTTAATTTTATTTCATTCAGCCCCGTCGACTCCGTCGTCGTCGTTGGATTCTTTAAACATTGTTCCATTGTTGTTGGGGCCTCGGCGCTTCACCTGTCGCTTCCAGCATCGTCGACGTCGTCGGTGTCGTTGGCGGCGGAGTCGTCTTTGGTTTGGTGGAGGTGTCGAGGCCGCCACTTGTTACCCGAGCCTCTCGGGGGAGGTGGGCTTCTTCGACTGATTCATGGCAGTCGGTTGTGGGCTTTAATTGGCCGTTGAATGGTATTAATTGCGGTTAATGGCGAGATCCAGCATGTGGTTACCCAGACAATCAATTCGAAACAGGTGAGGCTTAGGCTAAGGCGGTGGGTTTTATTAATTTATCTCAAACGGATATGTGGCATAAATTTATATTCCATAGACTACCATGGTCTACATAAATCTGTAGTATACGATTGGGTAGAGATTTTATACGAATTTCCCCAAGTGATCGAAACAAAAAATACACACAAATTCGTTAGTAATAATTTTATTGATTGTCGTTTATCATCGATTAATATAATAAAATAGTATAACATAATTTTTACATTTGAGTAGGCCACGGTATCAGTTGCCAAAGAGTATTCAATTTAGTTTACATCATTATCAATACACATGACAAAATATCGTTAGAACACATATTGTTATTATCGTAAATGTAACTATGTCCTTTTAGCTAATTTACAAAACTATTCCTAGTGGACGGATTAAGTATCGTTCGAGGGGGTACCCCATATAATATTAGACGTTATCATAGAATCATATGATGTTAATATATATTAGTAGGCTTCGATTATTTGAGTACGAGTTGATTTGTGCGTCGCGTCGTTTCGTTTGAATAAAATCGCATTTATGTATAAATAAGCAAATATTATAATTGTTTGATTGAGAAGGAGACGATTAATACTTGAAGCATTTCTAAATTGAATAAGAAGGTAGAAAAAGGGAGAAATTGTAACTAAAGAGAAAATAATAATAAGATAATGAACATGACTCGGGACCACGCGGTCCCTCGACAGTCCTCCAGCAATGGTTCAGCAAGCAATTGCATTCCAGTCCCTCCACCTACGAAGCTATCGTCTAAATTAAGGCTGCTAAAATACTCCGAAGCTATCGGAAGCTTCTACATAGACTCTACTACTACTACTACTATTACTAGTACGTGACTCAGGACGCGTCGACTTCAGGATTCTCCAGGTTCTCACGGCGCTCGTGCTTGATCTGCGTGAAAATCATGGAAACATCCTGAACACGTCACCCACTGCACGGCTCCAGGGCAGGGCGAGGTCGCCGACTGAGGTTTCTTTCAATTTCCATTTTCAAATTCGGTTAAGTTTTTATATACAACGGAGGCTACAGAATTATGAAGTACGGCGAACATGGCGGCTGTCAGCGAGTGACTCCCGAACTCATGAATCATCCACTTTGAGGCTCCCGAACACGAGGACGAAGTTTCCACCCTCCCTTCCATCCGGCATAAATGGGAAAGTTTTCACACCCAGGGGTGGGCGATTTATTTCCACTCGGAAGACGCACCTCGAGACAGGTTCACGGGAATGGCAGAGCATGGAATGGAATGGAATTTTCTCCCCGTGCGCTCCCTCTCATTGTCTGGTTGTGACCCGGCCGCAAATTTTCGGCCAGTCGCCCGGTCAATTAGGGCTCTGAACAAGGTGAGTCGAGTCGAGGCGGTGACGGGTGGCTTCCGGTGGTTGTGATGCATAATGAATGCCGCCCATTTTCACCAGCTACGCGGGTGGCGTCTGTCGACGGAAGCCGGTGACAGGCGACGGAAGGACAGGGCAGGGTAATTGAGGAGTTCGTGTGGAGTCGGAGTCTGGGGGCGACCTCGTTTTGCCCTGGAACCACGGTCTATCCTACGAACTAACTACGGCAGATTTCTGTTTACCCGATAGCCAGAGACGCGATGTCACTGGCTCGGTTTAAGCATGAATTATTAGTGTCCTCGTAATTAGTTTTATGAATTTTTCCATTATTGTTGGTTTAAATATCTGTTACAACCATTGTTGCTATTAAAGTTTTTTATAACTATTTTTATTATAGTAATAATTATTTTTATCATCGTCCTAATTTTTAATAATTATTTAAATAATTTTTGTAAAGTTTTTATAGCTTGTTGTTATCTGTTGTTATTCATTTCTTATTAACTTTCGTTATTATTCCATTATTATCTGTTGTTATTATTGCGATGATTATCATTTGTATACTCAGTTAGTGAAGCAGCTGAAGTTATTGGCACTTGTTTGTTTTTTTTTTTGTTGTGTTTTGTTGTAGCCACCATTTTGTATGTTTAAAATGGCGGCACGCTCTCCTCCTTCTCCTCGGGACGCGATCTCTCCTGACTCTCCTTGACTTGTGTTGCTCTTGTGTTGTTCTTGTGCTGGGATTGAGGGTGGGGGTCGTGTTTGAGTTGTTCCTGTGAAATTCGATCCATCCCCCACATCGAGGCGGGTCCAGCCGCCGTGCTCCGTCCGCTGCTCGGACACCACTCGCCCTACCAATCTCGGCGCGAGTCCTTCTCGGCCATGAAGGTGCTGCGGCGCGTCTCGACGTATTCGCTCTGCGTCTGGGCCACGATGCGGCCGGCACGCGGCGGCGGCGGTGGGGCTGGCACACGTGGCTGGAACGTGGTCTGCAAAGAGAGGACAAGATTAGGCAGGATCGGAAACAAATCCATGGTGGACAGGATTTCCCAAAGTAGATTTATAAAAAATTACGTAATTAGAAAAGATAAAATCTCAATTAGAATCACATTTTCTCTTTTGAAATCGATTTTAGAATAGAAACAATTAAACCAAAAAATTAATTTCGAAAAAATCATAAACAAAATCTGCAAACAAATTACACTGTTGGAATCTATTTTAAATCGTAATCCCGAAATTGATAATTTTATTTTTATTAAAAAAATAATAAAATATCTTATTTTATGTAACATTTTATATCTTTAGGAATTATCTATGTATATACAAAAATATGCAAATTCAACTAAAAAGCAATTTCGATAAAAGCATAAAAAAATCTTATTGTGCTTAAAAATTTCTACATTCAAGGAATTTTGATTCAAAATATTTCCAAAAATCATAAATTAAAAAAAATTTAAAGTGTGCATAAAATTTTCTATTGGAATCAAAGTTAATGTTTAAAAAATCGAACTAAAAAATATTTTCGAAAAATCGATTGAAATTTAAAGGAATTGAACGTATGAGGCGAAATATATTTAAATAATATTTTCCAATATCACGGTCGTAGTTTAGACTAAACTCTAACCCTGGGTCCTTCACTCACCATTCGGCGCGCCTTGGGCGATCCCTCGGGCGAGGAGAGCTCCTCGGGCGCGATCCAGTGCTCGGTGAACTCGCTGGCGGAGCGGGCCAGAGAGGGGTGGCTGACGGAGCGGTGGAAGGAGCGTCGGTCCTCGTCGTCGTAGTAGTGCATCGGGTAGAAGGAGCTGGCGTCAGAGACGTTGTCCAGGTGGTCGGGCCGCCCGAAGTCGACGGTCACCTCGGACATGGAGCGGAAGTCGTTGTGGTCCGTCTGGTACGAGGTGCGCGAGGAGCGACGCGACCGCTGCAGGTTGAAGCCGCCGACGCCGCCGGGGCCTCCGTGGGGCAGTTGCATCGAGGGGTCGTTGCGGATGGTGCGGACGCTGGAGCCGCCGTCGCTGTCGTACTCGTAGAGTGTCGGCAGCGAGCTGCGGCGGGAGCGCGTGTCCCACGGTTGGGGTTTCTTGCCTCGCCTCGGGGCGCGCATCTCGACGTCGGGGTCCTCGTCGTCGTCGGAGGGCGGCGCCAGGATGCGGATGATCACGTCCCAGGTCTGCGGCTCGAAGATGCGCTCGTAGCGAGTGTCCTGCCGGATGCGCTCGAAGTCCTCGCGCACCACCGCCTCGGTGAGCATCGTGCGCAGCGAGGACTCGGTCGTGATGATCTCCTTCCACTTGGCCTTGTCGTCGTAGCTGATGTGGCGCGTGAGTGCGTGCGCCTGCGAGTGCGGATGGACGCTCGAGTGGACGGAGCTGACGTCGTCGGGCACGTCGGCGGTCGGCAGCTCGGGCTCCTCGAGGATCCGGATGAGCACGTCCCAGTTGGGCACGGCCTTGTCCTCGGGCGGCATCTCGATGGGCTTCATGTTGCCCACCAGCTCGGGGCTCGTCAGCTTCAGCTTGTTGTCGTGGATCTGGCGCGGCGGCTCCGCGGGCATCACCGGCGCCGGCGGCGGCAGCGACAGTTCCGAGCGATGCATGCGCGGCGTCAGCGTCATGCCCGAGGCGCTCGAGATGTCCGAGAAGTTCTCCCAGCGCTGCTGCTCGCGCTCGGTCGGGTAGTTGCGGATCGTCACGTCCCAGGTGGGGTCGGGCACCGGTGCGGGGGGCGCGGGCAGCGGCTTCGCCTTGCTCTTGTACTCGGTGACGCGTCGCTTGTGGCTCTCGATGTCCTCGATCGTCTTCTTCTCGGTGATCGTGCGCAGGAAGACGTCGTCGACGGTGTGCGACGTCACCTGCGGCTTCTTGACGACGATCGGCGGCTCCGGCGGCAGGTACTCGGCCTCGTAGAAGTGCGTCGTGTCGACGAGCTCGCCGACCGAGTGCATGTCGGGCGCCTCCGAGGTCATGTCGGTCACCTCGCTCGGCGCCGGCCCGTCCGTGTAGTCGGACCACGTCTCGGGCCGCCCGTCGACCATCTCGTGGTGGGTGCGCGTGTACACGGAGAAGACCGGTTGAGGTGGCGTCGCCGCCGTTGCGACGTAGGTCTGCTGCGGCGCCGCGTGCAGCTCGGGGGCGTAGGTGAACTGCGTCTGGACGGTCTCATCGTGGGCCGGCAGCGAGTCCATCGTGATGATGCTCTCGCGGTCCTCGTGCGTCTCCAGGATCGTCGACAGGTTGTTGCGGTCGGGCCGCAGGGTGGCAACGCTCTCAGTGTCCGAGGTGACGGGCGACGGCGGCGGGGGCGGCGACTTCTTGACGCGCACCTGGACGTCGAACTTCGGCGAGGAGGACTCCTTGACGGCGATCGGGAGGCGTGGCACCGACGTCGCCACCGCGTTGGCCGCCTGCAGCTCCTGCGTGTGCCCGTAGTGGTCGCTGTAGATGCTCGAGGTCTCCTGGACGAAGGCGCGGTTCTCGAAGCTGCCCGCCGAGCTGAATGGTAGAGACCTAGACAAAACAGTCAATTACATTGGGGTTTGTTTTTCGAGAGCCAAAGGGTTGAGCTCACCTCGTGTCGATCTCCTCGATCTCGGAGTGCGACTCGCTCGGGTAGTCCGAGGGGATGAGGGCGCCCTCGCTGCCCGACGAGCTGTGGACGGCGGCCAGGGCGGCGTGGGCGCGCGGTATCTTGACGCCCTCGAAGGCGCTGATGTTGCCCAGGCTGCTGCCGCTCAGCTTCGTGATCTCCGAGCCGGAGCCCATCGACATCGGCAGGCGGCGCACCACCGGAATCGTGCGGCTGCGCAGGCAGTAGTAGGAGACGGCCAGACCCAGAAGCAGTAGGGTCAGGAACATGATCGCGCAGATGATCAGCAGGATCTGGATGCCCTTCAGGGGCGGCTGGACCACGGACCCCGTGGCGATGGGGTTCAAACTGAAAGGGAAGAGAGGAAAAAAGAGGTTCGAGTTTGGTTTCCAATGGAAGTTATGGGAGCTTCTTACATGGGAGCCGGCAGTGCTGGTGGCAGTGAGGGAATGGGCGGTGGGTAGCGGCAGACGATCGTGATGATCTCGTCGCCGTCCATCTCGAGGTTCGCATGGAAGCGGACGATTATGTTGTTGGTGAACACGCGTGTGGGATTCTGCAAGGAAAACCAGAGATTAGTTGAAGGGCAAAGGGTTGTTTGGGAGCTTCTGAAAATTACCTGAACTGTGCCGCAGCCCTTCAGCGGCAGCTCCAGTCTGTAGCTGAGGGCTCCCTTGCCACTGACTCGGCAAGCGCTGCTGCGGTCGTAGTCTGCCTGTATAATCCCATGGAAGGGCTCATTGAACTTGAGGTCGACCTGCGAGAGGGAAGATTGTGAATATTATATCATAAATTGAATTGATTCTTGGACTCACTTGCATAGAACCAGCAGCACAGTTCAGGGCAGCTTTGGTGCGATTCAGGAAGATCAGGGGACTGATGTCATCTAATTTGGTAACCTGAAAGGCAGGGACGAATGAAGTGAGTTAGCGAGATACTAATCAATTATAAAATAGAGGGATCGATGGAAGTGGAGGACTTTTATTATGGGTATATTATGTTTAGGATGAGGAGAAGAAACTATAGGTTAACCATCTGACTAAAGATTATCAACCATGATAAAATGTGTGGAGTAAAATAACCAAAGTTGATGATGATTTTGATCGTCGGGTATGATGATTGTCATTATTTACTTTAATTTTTGATTCGAGTTCCAACCAACCCAATAATCTATTGTCCCAACGGACCTGGTTACTAGAGAGGCAGAACCATTAGCGGTAATATTGTGTAATTACCATAAGTTTAACGACACCAGGCAAACAATAGCCCTCGCTCTCATAATCGAAAAGAATGGGGAGGAAATGGGAGAAAGACACTCAGATAGACATAGACAGACAGACATTCGAATAGATATTTAAGATAGACTGAAGAAGCCTCCCAGAGTCCCACGAAGGCGAAGCTTTGGTGTTATTAAAACAAATACTCGACGTCCAGTGAGATGAAGAAGAAGGTGAAGAATCATTGTTTTCTAGTCGTTGTTGTTGTTGGACATAATGCCGTTCTTGTTGTTGCACACAATGCTCTTGTTGTTGTATACATTGCTCTTGTTGTTATTGTTGGTGTCTGTACATCTGTAATGCGCCGCATTAAAGTCAAGACGCTCTCGTCGACGATACCGACACCGACTCCGCAAACGAAGACGGCGCCGTCGACGACAACATAGAGTTGAAGATGCCATTAAAAGTGTTCCAAGCGGAAGAAACCTCCAGAAGGCGGGCGAAGGGGCTGGTGCAGTGGGGATGGGTGTCGGAAAACTGCAGCAGCCGAGGAATCTCCGTCGACGACGGCGTCATGAACAATGCTCGAAATGCTCTGAATGGAGTCGCGATGAAAAGTCGGAGGAAGCGATTTACGAGATTACGTCCTAAACTAGGTATTGTTCCGTTGCCCCACCTCCCCTCACTTCACCTTACTTCTCGCGTTACGTTACATTGGATTACATTGCGGAACACTAGGTGAGGCGGAGACAATGGAGAAAAATGCAAATATGTATTTATTCATGCAATGAAGAGCGAGAGAGGCGAAGGTCGAGGGGTGGGCGATGGAGGGGGAGGAAAGACGGAGCATTAAATTGTAGTATTTTCCCTACTTTCCGCTCCACTCCTTCGCGTCTCCACCATCCCTTTCTCTACCCACCCTTTCCACACCACTTACTCGCATGTTGTTTGGAGCCGAGTTCCAGGGAGGCCGACAGACAACGCTTTGTGCGACTTTCAACGCTGTGCGGCACATAATTTTCAATTAGCTCCGTTAAAGTCTGCCCTGACATGGATTCCGTGCGAGTGGGTGGCGGAAGCCGGGAAAGCCTGACGTCGGGTGGCAGGACGTCGGGGGCGGGTGGGAAAACGTCGTTTAATTACATTTGACGCGTTTTTGCTGTGCTCGCTCACGACACGACACGGCACGAATCGACTCGACTCGAGAGTGGGACACGAGGGCGCAGTTGTCGATCAATCAAACGGAAGGACGACCACTTGAGATACAGAGAGAAAAGAGAGAGATAGATAACGCGTAGATGTGAGTGAGGAGACTCTTGACTGACTTTTCGAAGTAAATTAATTGCGCGAACTTGAGGGAGTTTCCACAGATCCATGTCGGGTTCAATCATTCAAATCGAATGGAATGTTCTGTCATCAAGATGGATGGTCGCCGATGGGGGGTGAGGCAAGGTTGGGTTCAGATGAGGGGCTGGGTGGATAATGCGAATTCAGAAAAAGACAGTACAATATGTTTTTAACTATTTCAGGATATCTTAAAAGATCTTATTGACTCTGATAAAAATGTAAAAGATTGCAAAAATTTAAAATTTCTATTAAATTTTTGATTACATTTGAGATTATGAAAATTTTAAATTTTTTTTGAAAATTGAAATTTCTGATAATTCTTAATTTTTTCTGAAAAATCCTAATTTTTCTGAAAACTACTAATTTTTCTGAAAATTCTTTATTTTTTTTTTGAAAATTCCTAATTTTTCTGATAATTCCTAATTTTTCTGAAAATTTTTAATTTCTCTGAAATTTTCTGGTCGTCGGATTTTCGCGATGAAGACGGAGCATTATTTTTATTCCTGATTTTTATGAAAATTCCTGATTTTTTCTGATTCCTGATTTTTATGAGAATTTATATTTTCGGATTTTTTTTTTATAATTTTTTCTGAAAAATTTCTGATTTTTTTTTGAAGTAGATTTTTATGGAAAAATCTGTATTTCTGAAAATTTTAGATTTGAATGAAACTAAGATTTTTATCAACATTTATAATTTTGTAAAAAATTTTAATTTTTAACATTTATGTTTTTTATTAAAATGTATGTATGTATGTACCACTGTGCATGATCGACGTCGGATTCCAACGAAACACGTTTCGGATTTTAGTTTTTTTTTTCACATAATAAATTCATCAATGTGGCAACGCTGCGTGTGCATTTGCAATGAACGAGCGCATAATTCATTCGATTGCGACTCGAAGCGACTCGACGGACCGAGATTTCGTCGTCTCCCCAGCCCCACCCACGAGGCGTGTGGGTTCCGAGAGCTCGTTAGGTGTGGATGTAGTGGGCTGGGTCGTTGGTGGTTGTGTGAGGAGGAGCAGCGAAGCCACCTGTGGGATGTGTTTACGAAAAGACAACAAACAACCACAACCCTTCCATAGCTTCCATTCCGATACCACAAGATTCCTGCTTCGATTGCTTCCTGTCGCGCCTCGATCCATTCCCCGAAGTGGTTCTCAACACGTTGCTCATTACCGCCTGCTCTAGGTCGAGGTATTGACTTCTGGTTTAACTCAACCACGCCCCTCCCGCCCCTCGAGACGATACATCAAAGTACTCAATGCATCGTCGGTCCTCCCCCAATCCCTGGCGGATTAGTTTCTACCTCATTAGCCTAAGCGGATTACGCGAAACGCAGTCCCGGTCCAGCCCATCAAGGAGACGTCGTGGAAGTCGCAGAAGAGAACCGGAGATCACTAAAGAGAACCCAACCCCGATGCCGCCCACTCACCTTGCCGTCCAGCGTGGCCTCTTCGGGCAGGCCGTTGGTCGTGTAGTTGCCGCTGTCGCCCTGCTGCACGTAGTTCGACTGGGCCCGGGCGGCGCCGAATTGAGCGGAGCACAGAGCCGCCAACAGCAACGGCCACAACGTCGCACCTCCGCCACGCACCATCCTGGCGAACTGCGCTCTTCTAGGCGGCGTCTCTCGGTCCTGGCGAAGGAAATTGAACATCTGCAAGAGAGAAGAGAGAGAGGGAGTTAGTGATGAGCAGGAAAAAAACACATCGTGGTCTTCATCGTGGCAGGCAGGAGGTAGTTTAAGGCGAGGAGTTAACAGGCTCCGCTGTGCGCGTTTTTAATTTCGCCGCAACTGATTAGCGAAGCGAAGCCTGGCTGCCTCGTCCAGGAGGCTGCGGCTCGAGTGATGCTCGGTCCAACCGAGTCGGAGAGGTGAAGTGAGGGAGGTGTGTAGTGAATGAGGAATGGTGCGATGGAGAGTTGGGGTGAAGGAGGGACGGAGAGACACAAGGTGAAGGAAGTCGCGGCCGGCTCGTAAAACCCAACCGGATCCGTATTTGCGTTCCGCGGTCGAGGCTTTAATTTGAAGGCAAATATTATTCCCCAGCCTCGTCCACACATCCACCCGACCGGCTGTCTGCCTCATGTGTCCGTCTGTCTGTCCGTGTATTCGTCCATGATCGTCCCTCCCAGAGCTGGTTTTTACGGTGGGTTTTCACGGTCCGCCGATGCGATGTTCCGATCCGAAGGCGAAGGCAAAGGCTCCTCTTGTGCGATAACTAGTTGCCACGGCTAATGCCTTGATTTGTCGTTAACCATCGGGAGGCGCGCTTTAATGTTCCCACTGTGATCGATACAAGAAGGGGCAGGCTGATGCCTCTGCCTGGGTCTCGCTCTAAGTCTCAGTATCTGTGAACAAGGCTCGGGTCGGACTGGAAACAAATGATTCGATTGTGCGGATGGGCGACGTGGATGCGAGGATGCAGATCAATATTTGAGAACCTTTTCAGCCGGCCTCCATCAATCGTTGGACGGTTGAGCGGGGTTAGCGGCCTAGGGTTAGAGTTTAACATGGTCAATAAACAAATATTTCTTCATTCTTCTTCCCGTCCTTTCTATTCCAGTAATATTTTCTTTCTTTCTTAAGGATCGATCGCAATCGCTTCGGAATGTCTTCGCTGGAGTTCAAAAGAGCTTCTGAACATCCTCAGGTGACATGGAATGCTATGTCCACTGGATAGAACGAACAACATAAAACAAACAATGATAACAACAAGGACTAGAACAACAACTACCAGGACAATGACTACAACAACGTCAGTGACAACAACAAAAATCAAAAGACTACTACGGAGACAAAGCTTATCAAAGAAGTGGATGCAACTGGTCGCCACCTCGAGCGAACCTCAGCCTGGAGAAGGGACTGTGGAGAACGCGATAGAGAAGAAGAGGAAGAGGGAGAGAGGGATGCAGTGGAGATGCGAAAGAGAGGGAGACAGAGAAGTAGAAAGAGAGGGAGGATGGGAGAGCGAACGATGGTCGAAAGAGTGATGTTGGAAAAACAACGTATAAAAATTAAGTGCTCAACAAGACACAACAACAGCAATAACATCAGCATCAACAACCAATGCAACAACAGTAACAACAATAATTACAATAACAAAAGAACAACTAAACAACAACAATGAAACTAACAACCACTACAACAACTGGAGATAACAGAAATCACCGCCAGAACCATATTATTTTCTTTTTCGTTGCTTCTTCCACCGCACTTCGAATAGCGAGAGGAAAAGGAAGGACAAAACGGATGGACAGACATACCGACAGAGCACATTTTTGCGCTTCCTTCTGCCCTGGGCCATCGACGATAAACGCGATAAGGCTAAAAGCAGGAGGCGTCGACCGGGGCGAAGACGCAGGCGCGGCCGAGGCCTGACGACGACGTCGTCGACGGACGGACCTCTGAAGGCGGCGGAACGCATTTGGATGACCGAGTGGGGAGTGGGCGGGCTGTGTGTTGAGGGGGAGGCTGAGGCGCGCCTGGAAAAAACGCATTCCTCGGACACACATTTTTATGGCCTTCGTCCATCCATCGCTTTCGTTCTCGTCCTCTCCACGTTTCTTTTTCCGGCGACCTCTCTGTTTGCACTGATCTGGTTCCTAGAATTTTGTTTGTTGTTGTGGCTGGTTTTTGCAGTTTATTTTGATGTTTTACACAAATCTATAAAACGCAAATATTTCACAGATAGAAAGAAATAATAAAGATACGCGTGAGTCGTTAACATGGAGGAAGGAAAAGAAGGATACCAATTATTTACTTTATTGTGGTTGTAAATGTGATCTCCCAGCCGATAGAACGGAGATCTCTTCAGTCCCTGGGAACCGCGGACAGCTCCACACATGATTAGGAACCGTGGGATCTCTTCATACACCTTCGAGCACCTTCGACATCCTCATACAAACATTTCAGGAAAACATCAGAAACCTTCAGGATCCCCATGGAGTAGACTTGGGTGGAAATTGCTCGACTATCGTCTCTGGGTATTTGGTAAAGTCTTCTAATCAGCAAATTATCGCACCTCTCATTTCTCAATCCACTCCCACTAAGTCCAGGTGGTGAAGTTTGCGATTAATTCGCCTCCTGGTGCTGACTGTCGATCGCGTATGCCGAAAACTCGTCAATTTTAAATTCGATTCGCTTCGAACACGTGCGCCGCGATCTGCTCGGCCGTTCACCAAGCCACATGTTGCTCCAACAAGAGTCGAGCCTTCGACGCCAGCTGCAAAGCTTTTTCTTCCCCATTCTATCCCCTCATTTCCTCTCCTCCTCTCTCCTCTCAAGGCAACTAGAATGAGTCAACATTTTCATCGATCGAGAATGCTGCTCCGGTGAGCACATTGTGATTGTTCCACTTAGCGGCGTTCACCCCCCCCCTCTCCTGCCCCACCCCCTTTGGCGGCAAAGCGAACTCGCACGCGGATCGGAATCCGAAAGCCTCCAGTTGCCATCGCGACGAACCCGTGGAGACCGAGTCCGAGAGACTTTCATCGGAGTCCGCATCGGCATCGGCCTATCTCTATTCATCGAAATGTCCATTCGCCCGCTCGTCCACCCGCCCATGTGTCCATCCATCCATTTGTCCGTCCATCTGTCTGTCTATCTGCCCGTCCGTCTGCCCCATCCATTCATATGTCCGTCCGTCGTTCGCATTTCAATCACCGCAGCTTCTCCCAACGAGATTCTTGTGATTTCAATTTGCATTTTTCACTCATCCATCGATTTGAATTTCCTCGTGGATTCTTCGTCCGTTTCAGAATTTTTTATTTTCATTTTCCATTTTTTCTCTCCGACTTTTCGATTCTTCCACTTCAGCGATCGTTAGAAATGTTTCGCTACTGGTTTCTTTCTGGCAACGCTGGACTGATTGGGGTCGAATGCGGCTCGAATCGATCGATTGATTGGGGTCTTGGATTTGTTGTTGTCGTTGTAATTGTTGTTTTCATATTTTTTGTAATTTTTTTCCAATTTTTTCTATTCGAATTGATGTTCTTGTTGGTCTGTTCACCGGTACCTTATGACTCTTGACATAGGTTCGTTGAACATTCGAAAGTCCACACATGAAAATGCTGAGAACAGGAGGAAAAGGAACCGATCTATCTTCCTCTCTTTCTAATAGAGTGCTAGAGTTTCATTCTCGAGACCATTTTTTTCATTCACATAACACCCACCATCTTTACCTGGAGGCCCGAACATCCTCACCGGATCCAACGAAAAGTCGAAAGTATTCAAAAAAAGTTCAATTTCTCGAAATGTATTCAATTAGGTGGCAACGCTGTGGAAAGTAAAACTCCCCTCCAGCTCATTGTAATTATGTCAAAGCTATTACTCTTGTTCGAAGCAACTCCCGCAGCAGCGAACTGAAAGGAGAAGCGACGGAAGTTGTGACGTCGAGAGGAGGAAGAAGGAGGTGGAGGCGATGAGGTAGCCGAAGAGTGGAGAGAAGAGGAAAAGAGAGTGACAGCTCCGGAAAATGGCAGCCGTTGGGAAAACCAGTTTCC
This sequence comes from Coelopa frigida, assembly GCA_017309665.1. Lineage (NCBI taxonomy): Eukaryota > Metazoa > Arthropoda > Insecta > Diptera > Coelopidae > Coelopa > Coelopa frigida. The sequence goes on along the minus strand of CM029564.1, from coordinate 11,542,848 downwards.
GCGATCCGCGGTCGGAGCCCTGGTATCTGCATATCTTGGCGAATGCGGCCGGAGTCGAGTTTGAAAGCGAAGTGGGACGACAAAAGTATTGCAATAACAATAACAACAATAAAGACAACAATAATCACAACAACAACAACAACGTTCTCAATAACAACAATGTCAGCAACAACAACAAAAACATCATAACGACAACAACGCCAACAACAATGTTGGCTGCTGCGGCTGTGCAGCTGGTCCAGAACTCAAATGTCTTTGGCGCGCTATTCAAACGATAGTGGGCCACTAACCAGAACAACAACAACAAGCACTATAACAATGACAACAACAACAACGTACATATCTATCAACCAAAAACAACTACTATAATAACAACAACAATAACAATCACCAGAACAACAAAAACAGCAACAACAATTTCTGAAAATCAGAAAACTTTTCAGAAACACAGGGTGCTTTTGGATAATGTTGAACGTTTTCATTCGCATTCCCTCTCTCTTTCGTTCTGCCTCTATCTCTCTCTCTCTGTCTGACATTATCTATCCCACTGCCCTCGCAGTCTCTTTCCACTTCTACTATAGGAAATCTTTTTCAACTTTGACTCCATTTCGATTCACTTTTCGAATTTTGTTGGCTTTTTGAACGGCATTGGCGATTGAACCACACCTGGGACCCGATTGGCACTCGATTTCGGGACCCGTTCTCGATCCACGGACATCGGGTGCCGTTCTCCAATCGCCCCAGTTTTGGCCCTGATTCTGAGTCCGGCCATCGTCGATCGCCAAGCGTCGACCTCAAGTGATCCGAGTGATTCGAGCGATGGTGCGCCAGGGCTCCATCGTTCAGCTGGCGGCGGTGCAGCTGTGGCTCAACTGACAACCGCCCCTCGCGAGCCCCTCCCCCTGCAGCCCGTCCGCCTGACCACACTTCGCTCCGTTCAGCTGACCACGACTCCTGTGGTTGGGCGCATGTCAAACGCGATCGGCCGTGCTGAATTAGGTTAACATATAGTCTTTTTCTCGATCAGTTGCACTCCAGGGCTCTCGGGCAAACCCCCCGCCCTCAGTCTAAGACGAGTTTTCCGCTACGTTACGTTAACTAACGTGACGTGTTCCAGCCGTTGAGTTGCTTTCGATTGAACGATAGCCTTGGAGTTAGCGAACCACAACCAAACAACGACTGCTGCAAGAACAATCGAGGGAATGGAATGGAACAAATCGTGCTAAGTCTCAAGGACCGGTGAAGGTTTTTTCAGGTCGTCGGAGAAATTCCAAGACAAGAATCCAGAGAGAATTTTCCGAAAAGAAAAGGAGTATTATATGGGAAAAAGATGAAAATGAAAACTTTTAACTAATATAATATTAATTTAAAAAAAAATAGCTGGAGGCCAATGCAAATTGATAACAAAAACCTTTCAAATTAACCTTAAAAGATAAATTGTAGGTGTAGTAAATACAACAAAAGTAATAACTATAATAATATCAGTCACAAAAATAAAACCTATAGCGAGAACAATAGCAAAAACCATTTAAAAGCAAAAAAAAAAAAAAAAAAAATCCATAACAAAACCAATAATAATAACAATAATAATAAGAAAAACCCAATAAACACGAAATTGTCACGGAAAACGAACATGAAAAATGCATGCGAACAATTAGCAGCGATTTGTGGACGACGGATCTGCAATGAATTCAAAGGTAATTGAGCAGACACAACTACAACCACAGACACATGAGGACAAACACAAACACACTGGAAGACAAACACAGACGCACACAAGAACAGACACAGACAAACATTAATTGCACAGTGGCTGGTGGGCAGAGAATTGATTGGAGAAGATGACGAGGTTTCCACGAAGACGGAAGGCGAACGACACGAATTAGAAGGAAACGCAATCGAATTACGTATAAGAAGAGAGAGCAAGGGATCAGTGGAGGAGGTGTTTTAATTACCAACGGGCAGACAACCTCTCGAACCCTTCGCAGAACATAAACTCAAGGAAGTACGGAGGGAAAATAATTGATATCCGAGACTAAGTCCTGATTGAGAATTTACTGGTGGTTTTTACGAGTCCAAAGGTCGGTGACTCTTTTTTATTATTGCCTTCGAAGGGCTCATATGGTTATAATAATTAATTGGAAATAGAAAGGAAATTAAAACAAAAATTATAAAAGCCATAAAAGAGAGTCGCGGCAAATAAACGTCTTGGGTGCCTCGGGCCTTAAAATGGTAAAATTCAATCTCGAATTCAGGAGAATGAAAATAAAACATTTATAGATAGTTTTTAATGAAATCGTAGATATCCCTTGAAGTTGAGCAGGGAAGATTTAAAGCATCGATTGGCGAATTCGTGGTGGACGAGGGGCGAAAACTCCCTCCTCCCTGACGCTTAAGATGATTTTCCGCTCTGATGCCCAGGGTCGTTTCTCCTCCTGGTCTGACCCTCCGCCATCCACCAGTCTCAGCCGTCGTCATCGTCGCCGTCCTGGTCTCGAGGCGAGGAGTCATAATTTATTTCGACAGGTGAAAACACGGTGTTCGCCTGGCACGCGTAATGGCTTCCTCGACAACCGCAAAAGGCACTCGTACACGTCGATAACAACAACAAATACAAAAAACAACTACAAAAATAACAACAACCATTACAACAACAATACCAACAACAACTACATTAACTACAATTACAACAGAAGAACCAAAGGAGAAGCAGCGCCAACGACTCGAACGAGATCGAGAACAACCGGAGCGGGGAACACGGAGTATTCATGTCATTACAACGTTCCTGCCGATCGGAACAATGTCGATCCGGCCCCACTACGAGACCCCCTCCACCTTCCCCCCCGTTCCCTCCACATGCCCCTCATCCTTCGTTGGTCGTTTGGTGCTTCTTGTGTCATTTTAATTCGCGCATTTATCTTCGAGTGAAATAATTCACTCCGACCGCGGTCCATCCATTCGAGCGTCAGCCCGGTCCAGCCCAGCTCAGCCCAACCCAACCGCCCCAGACTCGGACGCCGGAACCCGTCGACGATCGCAGAGTTCGCGTCGTTGGCAACACTTTCGAGAAACTAGAAAGAGACTCGGAGGAGGAGACGCGAGGACCGACCGAGGATGAGGACCGACGTCGTGTTGAGGAGCAAACAGCATCGGCGAACATCCATCGAATTGCTGCGAGATGCTCAGACCGCGACGGGAGCCTTCAAAGGGCGTGATGGGCGAACGGGGTGGGGGAGGCGCGGTTCTGGTCTCTGGCTTTTGTTTTATGTTTCCTTAACACAATTATCGCTCTCGGTCTCGTTCTCGATTCTCGGGAAATCAATCATTTTAATGACCCACAAAAATGTTCGCCTCCTGCTGTTCTCCTTGTCCAACAACTGCAAAAAACGTCTGCTACAAATTGCTGGCGTTGTCTACAGTCGTAGACGATGAGATGTTAACATTTGTCGCCAGACAGTGAGGAATGAATCGAATTTGCTTTCAAATTTGTCCTCCATGGGAGACGGATATTTGACAATCTGTCCGAGGCGATGACTTCTTGAACCTTTCCATTCCTCTTCGACCTTTGTGGAAGTTTGCTGACGGTTTTGGTTACCTCTCTGATAACCAAAGAATCAAAGGCCTTCTCTGAAATTCCCAACATTTCGATTAAAAGCCACCAATTAAAAACTAGCCGCCAAGTAATCGGCTCCAATCCTCAACTAATGCCCTCTGGTGCCCGACGGTTGCAGCTGCCCAGGACGCAGAGAGAAGCCATCGGAACACTCGGCTCTAATTAATTGGAAGTGAACCTCGCGGGGAACCCCATAAATCTTTTTCGCCTTCTTCGTCTTAGCCATAGTCTTCGCCAAAGTTTTCGCCATCGCCGTCCGTTTTCTGTCTGTCGGTTGTCGGCTGTCGTGGGCTCTGAAGAAGATGAGGCGGACCCAGAGGTCTTGACCGTGGTGATTCATCTCGAGACTTCTTCTCTTAGACATTGTCTCCACTCGCTCCTTGGATCTCCTCGTCCCCTCAAGCGCCTTGGTCCACTCGTTCCCTTTGTGGTTCCCGTCGTGGCTTTCGTGGCTCCCGATCGTCGGACGACCTGATCGCGAATCACGTTTTCCAGGTCCCGACTAATGATTCTAATTAACACAAATAAAATTTTGCTCCATCCCGACCGGCGGCGACTGTGGTTTCGCCTCCTCCTTCTGCTTCGACCCATCTGCGGTTGCCGGCCGCAGATTTCGACATGTTGGCGTTTCCCGACCTAGGGCTAGGCGTCACCTCAGCCGCACGACAGCCGCTCGGGGGCAACAGCAGACGTTCGAACCATGGAACTATGGAAGCGAACGAATGCAGGAGGAAGGTTAGAGTGGGGTGAGGATGGTGAGGTGGTAACCATGGAGGGGTGAGATGAGTGGTCAGGGGGACAGGAATCGAGACGAGGCTCTGCTCATGGCCAACAGGGCCGAAACGCTTCTGATCGGCTGGGGTTGGATGGGATCGGATCGAGATGGAAGGGATCGACGAATCCAGTTGTGTGGGTTCGGATCGGATTCGATCGGAGGCCATGTGAGAGGTTTTGGTTTGGTTGGATTCCGATTGTTGTTAATGTTCTTGTTGCTGTTCTTAGTGTTCCCCTTGTTGTTGTTTTTATCTGTGTACGCCTGCTGGCCATGGACCACGGCCGCTGCCACCGGAGGGCATCGAGTCGACGCGACGCCGTGACGTTTGACAATCTACGTAATTGCCCGGGAAGGCGGCCGAGGGAAGGCGTGACAAGTGAGGAGTGAGGAAAGGAGTAGGAGAAAGAGAATAAGTGAAAGAAATAGAGCGAGAGAGAAGCTAATGGCATCGTTTCGACGGCCGTTTGAGCTGCCGATGGGCGCGATTCCATCGTTTACGTCAGCTCCATAAGGTGAGTGGGAGATGGAGGTGGTTTCTCAAGGGGTGAAGGGGATCTCGTTGGGCGATGATGGTCTAAAAGGGGTGATGAGGACCTCAAGAGGGGGGCGGGGAGGAAGAGAGACAACCTAACTGTAATGCGATCGCCATTCGCAGTCGCAAAAGTCTATCCGAGTGTCAATGTCTAAAATGAGGAAACGTTTTCATGGCCTGCGGGCGAGAGTTCTCGAGTTCTTCGCCACAGCCGCCTCCACCGCTTGCTCCAATGGTATGGAGTCCATTAAACGCGGATTGGAAGATTGGAAGAACCCAGCGGAATTCCTTTCACCTTGGACTTTCTCCTCGTCTCGTCAGCCCACCGAACTCAAAGGCCTTTGAAGAGATCTTAGAGAAGCCTTAAGTGGATTTTTATTGCACCTTGGATCACGAGTTAATTGCCAGCAGTAAGAAGGTGGAAGAGAGGAGGTGAATAGGGAAGGATCTTAATCTTAATTGCTTCCCGATAACCATCAAAAGCCTATCGATTCTCTTTACTGTTGGCCCCAAATGGTCAAAGAGAGACTCCCATGGGACAATCGCTTATTTCGATGAGATCGGAATCCAGGAGACACTGCACCGCCTGAACGTCCGCTCTCCACACGACCTAAAGCGGCGCCTACCGCACATTAAGCCACGTCCCCCAACCCTCATTCCACTCCCCACACGAAACCACAATCACATTAAACGCACGCCCCATCGGCTCCGATTCGATCTCTCGACCCGAAATTCAATCACACGCAACCTGTTGAACCTCACGGGTCTTCGTGTCATTACAAAGGCTTACCACAACTCCTCCTAATCTTCTTCTCCTCCTAATCTTTGTCTCCTCCTTCTCTTCTCTTCTCTCTTTCCTTCTTTTGTCCGTCTCCAACTTTGGCCCTGTCCTTCATCACCCTATTCTTTTTGTTCTTTTTCTTTAGAATACCTTCTTCTTCGCCATCTTCGTTAATTGTGGTGGCCGTCTTTCGGTGATTTAGAGTGGCCGCAACGGACCGAGCGAGGGACGCCTCAATAGCCGTCATCAATAAGCGTTTAGCTGAAGCACCTCTAATGACACCTCGCGCCCCCCTCGTCCCATCGGTCGAACGTCGCAACCGATGGAGGCCGGGGCAATTTACGGTAATTAGGCGCGAGGGAAAGCAATTAAACCGAGTGGTGGTGGTGACAGAGAGAGACGAGGGGCCGAAGAGGACGAGGAAGAGTGCGGTTTCACGATAATCGGATCAGTTCGGATGGCGTGATGTAATCACGGCAGAGACACAAATGAGTTAGTTATGGAGAGAGAGAGAGAGAGGGAGAGGGAGAAAGATGCAGATGAAGAGAAAGAAATGACGATAACATAGACTGAGGAAGCGGCCTTTGGGCCAAATGCGGTTCGAAACAAAGACACAGAGACAAAAACAAAAGCACGGAGACAAAAACAAAGGCACAGAGACAAAAAAAAATCACGGAGACAACACCAAAAACAAAAAAGAGGTCGAAAGAGGCTACCGAAGACAATGGGACGAATAAGCTGAAGCATTGGAAGACACTGGTGACACCAAAGCAGTTTTCGACGTCACCGGAGTCAAAACGAAGCCGACAGCGTCACCGAAATGACGCCGGAAGCCAGAAGCAAACGACGACACCTGAGCCAAACGTCAACCTGTTGGCGGTCAAATCGGCGGAACAGTCGTAATGACAACAACAGTAATGAGTTACAACAACAGTGGTGGTAACTGACAAGAACAGTAGCAACAAGAAAAACAAAAACATTATCATTAACGACCTCGATATCACCGTTGCGAACAACAGGAACAACAACCAATTAACGCTGTCTGATGGATTGACCGCGACCAGCCGATGGAACCGATAACACGAAGTGGGACCGAGGAGGGATGGGGGGAGGACTACCATCGTGTTCAAGTGGGAGAAAAACTTAAACTTAAAGGGGGTCTCATGGTGAGATCTTAGTTAGAACATGGTATTATAACTTCTAATTTAGAAGCATTTCTTGAACTCTGAAAGTAAAACATCAACTCTTAACGACCGAAGGCCCCCTGGGAACCGTTCGAAGATCGCCCACCGAAGCGAGGACCGAAGTTCACAAGGCCCGGAAGTCATTCCCCTCGATCGCCGGCGACTTCGACCCTCGGGGCTCTACACCGATTAGTGAGAGAGAGAGAGAGAGGGAGGGAGTGAGAGAAAAGGAAACCTTCCAATTGTCCGATCTAATTATACACCATCAACAGCAGGCCGGGGATTGCTGGGCTAATGACATGGAGCATCGTTAGCTTCGAAAGATTCGGATTTAGATTCCCCAAAACCGTTTGTCCGCTATCTCTTTTTTGTTGTTGTTGTCTCACTTCCCCCGCCATTCCGAACTCAAAGTGGTTTCCAATCATTCGGTTATTCGCGATTCTCGAACACGTTCGAAGTGACGGTGTCACGTCTACTTTGGAGTTCGCCGTTCTTAGAATATCTTTACAACAACAATCTGTACAGCAAAAATGATAACAATACCAACAGCAGATACCAACATAAATATCAACAAAAATATACCAACAAAAATAAAAATAAAAATAGCAACAACAATAATCAGAACAATAATCAACAATAACAAGAAAGAGCCGATCAAAACTGTATTCAATAGTTTGGCGAACATTGACCCGCAACACGTCGCAGACAGACGGACAGATGATGGACGGACGGACAGACAGACACAATAAAGGGAGCCCGAACAAAGAGGCAGCCGCATAAAAGGCATAAAACCCAAAAGGAAATTCGCCGGAGAAAGAATAAAGAGAGAATTAATAAAGAAAGAAATAATGAAAGAAAGAAAGCAAGCAAACAATAACAGAGCGAAATAAAAATAACATAAATAAATCAGCGAAACACTTCGAGAAAAAACCCATTCACAGAGTCGTCGACAGTGGAGGGCGAGGCATGGCGGGTTCGACCTGGGAAAGGTTTCGCAAAACGACCGCAAGCTCAAGTAATTGTCGAGTACGAAACTTTTATTGCTTCCCCGATGGACGACAAGATATCCAACCTCTATTCGTATATCTTTCTATGTACGTGTGGATGACCAGATTACGCCGAAAAGAAAGTCGGCAACGATCGAGGAGATCGAGAAGTCGTAAATCGCCAGATCTGGGCTGCGACCGCCGGATGTCTGTCTTCGTTCTAAATTCCCAAATCTAGCATTTCGCTAGAAATTTCATTTCATCGTCATCCCTCGTCTTCAGTTTCGATGTTGGAGGAGGGTTTTTTGCGAACACGGAAACGGGTTTGGATTCGGAGGTCCATTTTCAGAGAACGCTAATTTGGAGGTCGTCAATGTCGACGTCAGCTTCTTGCGTCGGCGTCAAAATTAAACTTCGACATCAACGTCGGTTTCAAAATAGACATCGGCTTCAAAATCAACGTCGACTTCGACACCAACGCTGACCCATCGCTGTCGACACCAGCGATCGTCATCTTCGTTACCGTCCGTTGCATGCGAATCATCGCGATCTGCTCAGGGTCCATCAGGTCGGGGTGTTGGGAATAACAAACGGAACGGACGGAGACGGAGACGGAGGGACGGATATTTAATTGTCATTTATCATCGGGTCCCAGGTCCAAGTGCGATGCCTTCGTGATGATGTCACGATCCGAGCGAAAATCCAGAAATAAACACGATACTTCAAGGTGCTCAACAACGGGTTGCATGCGAGAGACGAGGGGAGCGAGGGTCGATAGGAGCGAGAGACGAAGGGAGCGAGGATTGAGAGCGGGCGCCTGGTCAAGGGTTTCGGGCTGCGGTTTGCATGGCCGGATGATGACTTGCAACCCGTGCTGTTGACCCATATTTCGGATGGCAAAAAGTGGTTTTGTTTGGCTTTTGAAATTATCATCTTACCATCTGCTTGTCATTGCAAATCTTTGATCAGCGTGGATTTGTGGAACTGGGTCTGACCCCTCTGTCCCCAAGGCCAACAAGGGGAAGGGTCTCCATTGTGTCTCTTCTATTGCCAGATGACTCTTTTCTCAGACTCCAGTCAACAATTGTTCTATTATTCAATAAATTCGGTGGAAAAATGAACGATGTTTTATTTCAAAATCGAATCCCAACCTTCGACTAATGCAACAAATGGTATCTAATACAATATACCAACTATTATTACAATAACAATTACAAACATCACAACAACAATTACAACTATTAAAATATAAAAACTAGCATTACAATAACAATTACAACAACCATTATAAAAACAATTACAACTACAGCAATTATGTACTCAACAAATTACGATGACAACAACAACAAAAGCAACAACAAATAACACAAATAATTGGCAACACGATTGCTCGTTTCACGTGATGTAATTTCATTGATGCGTAAAACGCGATGCGGTTCGTGAATAGAAAATGGAAAATCGAAAAACCATCGGAGGGAAACATCGAATAATTAACGAAAACAACTACAGAAACACAAACAAAAACAACATAACATACAACCACAAACGCAATAGCAACACCAACAACAATAAACGCAATAATAACAACAAACCAATAACAACAACCACATTGAAATAGTTTCCCAATGGAAATTCATCCAACGCCCTGAAACTCTCTGCGGTGGGCCGAAAACCACGGGCTTTTGACCAGTTGACAGACCGTCCAACTGTCCGTCCCTCAGTTATCCGCCAGTCATTTGCCAAACCACTATCTGCCCGCTCGCTGTCCGACCTGCGTCGACGGTTAGACTAACTGAGGATTAACGTTAAATTTCGCAAAGTGACGGCAACGGTACAACCGAGAATCTGAGGGCCGAAGTGATACCAGAGAGGTAAACTAAATTGAGATGGAGTGGAGCGGATTGCGGTGGGCTGAGGTGGAACTCAATCAGCGTTGATTTAGCGGCTGTGGTGAGTTGGTCAACCACAGACCACCGACTTCATCGCCTCCAACCGACCAAAGTGGGAAAAAATTGATTGACAAAAACATCTCCGGCGAAGACATCATCGTTTGCAATGACAATGGAGATCATAATACCAAACACAGCAGCAACAACAACAATAATAACAACAACAACAATAATAACAACAACAACAAAACAAACCAACAAAAATATAAAGAAAAGAAACAACAATCGCATAATAATCATCCAAACAACAATAATCGCATCATCCCAACAACTTTTCAGAGCTTCGTTCGGATCGCCACCGAGTTTGTTGGTCAGCTCGGCCGTCGTCGCTGAGTCCATCAAGTGGTTCATTCCAGACACCGCCCCTCCCGCCAACCCCCCCATCCCCATCGTACGGTGTGAGAAAGAGTCGGTGAGCGAGCGAGTGAGTGAAAGTGGTTTTCGCAATAATGAACTTATTTGGTCGGCTCCGTCGACTCTGAGGCGCTGTTGTAACGCCTGGTTATGTCAGCGGCTCCAAAGAGGAGCGCCCAAGGGGAGCGAAAACTCTCATGCGCTGGTCTCCGCACACGTCCCACTGTTCGAGGAATTGATGATCGCTGACTTGCGGCACATTCCAAGAACCCTCGACCATCCCCCACTTGGCGGCTGCGGAAGTGGATTCCAGAATATTAAATGCCGCGACCACTGGCGGCGATTCTCGAGGCGGGTGTCGACAATCAGCCACGAGCTCTTTCCACCAGTCGATCCGATTGCCTTGAGGAGGCGTGGCCACGACAAAGAAACGAAACAAACATTTAAATGGAATTTTGTGATTTTATGCACTGACTTCGAGGTTTTCAGGGGGGGAGGGGTTGATTCTCTGATCGAAGTTTGCCAAATCCGCTTATTTCTACCTGGGCCACCTCATGTCTTTGTTGTTGTTCTTGCCTTCTTCCGCTGAAATCGAGCTCCGAAGGCGTCGAAAGCCCTTCTGCTCACATTATTCTATTGACACAAAGCTGATTTATGCCTCGGTCTCGAGGTGGCCGAACGACGGACAGACATTGAATTTGATAGAACACTTATGCAAATCGTTACCACTACAGCGACAGCAACTCGATTGAATATGTGGAATCTTACCTGGAAGTAAAGAAGAAAAGAAAATCCATGAATGACATTGTGCAGAAAAGTATTTAAGAGAAGGTTTGAGGAGGGGTTTTAATAAGAGGGGGATAATAAAAATAATAAAACTTTAAAGAGGTTTTTAAAGAGGCAAGAGTTTCAGGTACAGTTTAAGAACTTGTTAAGGAAGGGGTTGAGGGCTCTTGCCTTTTAAGAGCTCGACGAAGTCTCGGACATCGCGGAAACCGAATTCAAACTACAAGACAGATGTTCTTCCCATAAGAATCGAACATAAAAACCATCCTCAACACATCAGCATAGAATCGAAATGATTTTAATGGGAGCGATAAAATCGGCATAAAAATCGCGAAACCGATTACGCCCCACAGGGATGAGGATTGAGTGGATGGAGCCATGTTCACGACGCTGAGTCCATGCGTTTATTTGTGAGCTCTTTAAAGCCCAGTTTATGGTCCTCGAATGTAATGGCCGTGTGGGCGATAGAGTGAGATGCAGCACTTCAGTGGGACTGGTCTTCTGTGAAACGAACCATACACCAAGAACAACCCATGGGGATTGTAATTTCTATTGATTATCCGGGTGAATTATCGAAAGTTCGTTCAAAAAACGTCGATACATGAAAACAAAAAATATTGATACATGAAAACAAAAAGTGTCGGTTTATAAAAAAAAGTGGGTGTAAAAAAAATGTCGGTATAAAAAAGAAAGTTATAAAACATCATTTATCTATCCATCATGAGATTCTATCGATGATGGTTGAAAATAAATGGGTCATTGGGCTTTTATTTTGGATCTCATGATTTTTCATTTCCACACCAGTTAGCAGCCACATCAGCTGACACGTGTATTCGACGGATTAGCCAACTGTCTTTGTTGTTGTTATTGTAGCTAAACCTGTACGAAGTGAACTCGCGAAACTCAACCCAACTTAGCTCAGATACAGATCCAGATATCCAAACGATGCTCGAGCGTCAAACGTGTCCAACTTCAACTGACAGCAACGAGGGAAGGAGGAGGAGGTTGAAGGCGTTTAAGGAGGCTGAGGGGGAGGGGTTCGTCAGCATCACTGCATGCGGCTTAATTAACGCCGTCTCGAGAACCAGTTCAGAGCCGAGACGAGCCAATTAAATGCGTCATCTCCGGCGACTCGGACACGAAAACATTTCAAAACACCATCGGAATCCGGTTCGTTTTCGATCCTCTGGCTACAGGATAAGCGGGGGAGGGGGAGAAGAACGAGACACGTCACCGAAAGTGAGCGAGAACCGCGGCTCAAGGTCAAGATCTTAATCTCTCGTCCCATCGCAAGGCCTTCGAATGTCAACCGCAAAAGGACTTCTTCGGGCAACGACGAGCGGTTGAAAAGAAACGGTTGAAGATGGTCGTGAATCGGAAACCGAAAGTGAGCAGCGAATAATGCGGCCTAATGAGAAATCCACTTATTTATCATACGCCCACGATGTCATGCAACCACCTGCTGATGATTGAGCTGGAAGAATCGTCAGGAGTTGGAGTCGTGGAAGCCACAGACGCATGGGCCTCGTGACAATAATTTGTCATGTTTACGGAGGGTTTCTCCTTCGGCCGGAAGGGGCAACGAAGACGACGAAGAACACGTCTCCAAATTGATTTCCTGCACACATGGGGATCTGCCGAATCCTGTCACGCATTCCACCGCTTCGTCTGAGCGAGAATCTTATTGTTGGCGAGGGGGTGATGTGTGTGATGGGGGGGAGGTTTTCAAATCATACCAAAATACATCTCTCTCTCTCTCTCTCTCAGACGACGCATGCTTGCTTGAGCCTCCCTCGAATTATCCACGGAGTATTAATCATGAATGAAGCGCACAAGTTGGTTCCATAATCCATAAGACTCCGATCCATGAGACTTTCAGGGCCGAACTTTTTTCCAACCCCTGCAGGAGCCCCTTCTCGTCTCCCCCGACCCACTCTCGCAATCCACTCTACGTCGGAATGGTTTCGACCTCATCAGGAATTCCATAATCGATTGATTCTAATGCAGTATTCCGAGAGGGAGAGAGATTGCAACTGAAGGTAAGTTTATATTAAAGTAAGAAGCCAATTTCCACATGGTGAGAAAGAACCTGGAGAGGATTCAGCCTCAGATTGGGGTTTATTTTGCAGACGCTGCCACATCAAAAGACGCCCTGAGGGTCTGCGAGACCAAGGCAAGGACTCGGGTTCGTTTTCTTTGGAATGAAACGATCGAAGCGGAATTCGTAACTTCTGCCAGAAGGAATTCGCATAAATTCTAACGTTCAGGAGCAGGAATTGCAAATTACCAGCGAAACCTCGGCGGCCACAAAGAGAAACCTCAAGCTCAGACAGAGACGCGAACGCGAACCAGGGCTCGGGATCAGGTCCAGTGCCTGAGTCCGAATGCTGCAAGACCAAAAAGTTTGTTGAACTGCTTCTTGTACACATTTCCCCACTCCCTCTCTTTTTTCTCCATCTCTCATTCTCCACCTCTCTCATACACTTCTTGCCTTTGCAATCATCATCTTCCTCTACCTGTGTCTCCCCCTCCCCCACCTTCCCCAACATCCCCCATCCTCGGTTGATGCTTTCGCTTCCCTTTCTTCGAAGCGAGTATTTTTTAGATATATTTTGTGCGCTCTTCGCCGCGAGTCTCAGTCTGACTGTCCGTCCGTCCGTCTGTCGGGCACGATAAATGCAGGCGAGCTACCTTCAGCTTCCTAGTATCTTCCTGCCTCACCTTCTCCGTCCCTCGCCGCTCCCGTCGCCCCGAACGAGCGCCGCACATTTCCGCCATTTCATTTTTCTCCACTGTGTCTGTTGCTGATATGTCTGTAGTTGTTGTTATTGTTATTTATTTTGTTGTTCGTGTTGTTATTGTTATATATGTTGTTGTTGTTGTGGCTTTGTTCGACGTTACGAAAAAAAGCACAAACACAAAAAAGAAACACGAAAAGACTAACTTCGAGATACTGAATCTGGCAGCTCGTATCCGAGACGCTGCGACCGCGAGCACGAAATAATAAACTTAAAGCTGCGAAATTATGCTTGTGGAACAGCGAGTCTGCCAGCGACGTCAACTGAGACGCTAATAGTGACGTCGACTGCGACAGCGATGTTGACTGCGAGTCTCTGGCGCTGTAACTCGAAAACTCTGCCAGCTCTCGGTCTCCGCTTCCGTTCCCGAGATCGCGTAGACGACGAACAATGCGAAATTAATGTGAAAATAATTATTACAATCACTGTCAGTGAGTTGGTGTACGTGTCTGAGTATGCATCTGTCTGTGTGTGTGTTGATCTGTGTGGGAAGTTGAGTACAGTGCGTGCTGTCAGTGTGTGAGTGGGTCTACGAGAGGGTGTAACTGGAGTAGTTGAGTTTGGCGAGATTTCCGACCAAGTGATTAATCTTTAATCGTTTGATGGATCGGCCGCCGGCACCTCGTCCATTCAGCCTCCAGCCACGACTCGGTACAATTCGCCTAGAGGAATTTATTCCACTCCAGATATTCTCTGGGCATACACACGGACATGACATGTCAACATTTGCCCAACTGAAGGTGGAAATTTAGGCGATAATCTCTTTGGGTCGGAATAGGTCCGCGGTTGGCGACGTTCGTGGTGAGGGGGAAGGAGAAATATCAATGAGGTAACTGTAATCTTTAACTACGTTGACATTTTTCAAGTATCCCAAAGTCAATTTTGATACATGTCGTGGCGGCTTTTGATGATTTGTAATAATAATTGTAATAAAACTAAGTGCAAATTAACGTGATTGTTTCTTATTGTCAACAGAGTGAGCAAAGGTCTAGTGAATATATCATGGGACCTGGGGTCATATTCTATATAAACATCAGAGAAGTCCTCGAACTCTTGCTGTAATCTCTTCCAAACAGATGTCGGTACAACCTTCCCCTCATCTTCCTTGCCCTCTGGAACCAAAGGCTTTAATAACGATCGCAATCGCGCCACCATCACGATCATTATAGTAAACTTTTTTATTGTCATCGTCGCTGTTATTATCATAATCATCTTTATTTTGATGATGATCGTGGTCGCCGTTGTCATTACCGCTGTCAAGTGTCAGGCACTCGTCGATTGCGTGATTTCCTGGGGTCAACCGCCGAGCGGCTTGGAATGGTTTTTGGTTACAAGGTCTCCGCCATGTTCGTCGCTAAAAGGCCGATAAAATGGCCCATGAAACGACCGGCGTATCGGCGTTTTGTCAGCTCGATAATCGTAAATATTTTGACAAAGTGCCGGAGCTCGATGCAGACGACGCACAGTGGTTCAAACCAATACAAAATTAAAACAGCAAAAATAGAAGGAGTCGTTTGAACTTTAAATTTTTAGTATAAATCACCCAATTAAAAAAAATTGGAACTTTTACCACTTTTTTAATATTTAAAATGTTTGGTAAAATCACTAAATTTGAAAAAAAATTAATTGTTTATAATTAAACAAAAAATATAAGTCATCTTAAATTTGACTTTTTAGTACAAATCATAAAATGGAAATACATATTTTTTTGTTTTTCTTTCATAAAATGTGGATGAATTGCATCAAAAAGTCAAAATTGAAAGTTTTATCAAGCAGCCCACAAAAATTAAGAAGACTTTTTAAATATGTTAATTGAAATGAATTCCTCTTTCGCACCACTGTGCGACGCGGCTTGACTCGACCTGTGAGCGTGCGATTAGTTCGGAATGTGTGTTGTGTGTGCCTGGGAGTGACGTGTGTGCGTAAATGGTGGGCTTTTGATTACCTCGCAGCAACAACAATAACATGTACAAAAACAACAACAAGGCACGCATTGCAACACACTCGTGCGTTGCATACGAAATTATGTATTTCGGAAATCATTAATTAAATTTGCGGATGCTCAGCGCCTCTGAAATGAAGATGCACGAGTATCTGATATGCACGATCAGACGAGTATCTGATGGGTGCACACTACACACACTAACTGCAGACACTGGTGCACCGATAATATCTGGCGAATACACTGCGCGATGTTCGAGAGCCCAGATACCTCGAAGTTGTCCAGAGCAACAACGTTGTTGAGAGAATTTGCGCGATACGAAAGATGGATGCATTTCCGAAAGTATCGCCGGAATGCCGCGGCCCGAGATACACGATACTCTATGAACTACTATCGGTGTTGTATCTGCCAAGTGCTCAGCTACACAGATACTCGGCAGCATCGAAATTCTCATCACATTCAAATCGTTCTGTGGAATGACATTCGAAATTCCTCACGACAATTATCTCGGAGCTCGCATGACAAATCGCGACTTCGCTTGAATCTCAATCGCTCATGTTTGCCGACATCGTTGAGGGGGCGACGGTGGGGAAGAGGGCGTGGTTAGAAAGACACACACTCATTGAGCCGGCCCCTCAATGACGCGTCAATTGAGCCGTTTCCGCTCACAAATCCAGTGGAAATAATCGTTAGAAACTCGTTTCCAAGGACTTTGAATCGATTTCGTCGCGACTTCGAACAAAAGCGAGAAACTTGTGGCTTTAAATGAAAGGGGGAGACTTGGGTCTGCGAACAAAAGGAGGTTCCTCGGCAGTAAAAGGAAGGAGCTGGGCGAAGGACCCAAGCATCGACGACGTCTTCTGGTTTCCCACGCCGAGCGTCGATCCAGAGCTCGTTAAGCAAATCACCAGCACCCCTCGGCCACCGCAATAAATCATCCATCATCCCTCGCCTCTGGATGAAATGCTTCTTTTTAATAATCAGTCATTAGTCGTCCGCCCCCGACCCCCCGGGGACCCATTGGGCCAGGCCCAACTCAGGACACACGCCTTCATCTAGCCGTGGCCTTCACTCGTGGCCTCCACTCGGGCTGCTCCATTCGCCCATTCGTTCCGCTCCCAGGATCGTCAGTGATGCATCGAACCACGTTCGTGGCACGTCTCGTGATGCCCTCGTGTCTGCGTGTGTGTGTGCGAATCGTCTGTGTCTAATTGAATCTGAGTTTATATGTATATAATTTGAGGCAGCATGCGTGAGGATCGTCAGCGTCACTTCCACTTTTTCGCTCCGTCGTTGATTTATAGATAATCACAGTAATAACGCATGTCTGTCTGTCCTTCCATTCCTCCGTCCGTCCAATACGCCTTCTCTAGTTCAATTCCATCGTCATCATGATGATGATCATCATCATCCTGCTGCTGCAGCAAGCCCTTCCACGTAGCCTCCTCCGATCTTCGCGATCTGCCCTCGTCCCCTTCAGGTTAATTTATAGCGTCCTGACTGCGGCATAAATCGTAATCTCGCCGACTCGCTGACTCGTCTGCATAATTATGCAAATTTCCCGACACTCCCGGAGACTTATGGGTCAGCCTCTTGTTGGTTTTTCCCTCGCGACCCTCCCAGATCAACTCAACCTCACCCTCACCCGAAGGCTCCATCTCCGGACACGCCTCCATCGCCTGCTTTTTCTCAACCAGTTGACAGTGGACAGTTGGGGATGTTAGCTGATGATGATCTGATGTCATTCACACTCTCACATAAAGACACATGGCTACTCGACGATTAACTTGTTAATTGCACATGCACACTGCGTTGGGCGGGTTGGGGGAGGGTCAAAAGTGTCGGGGTTCAGGGAAACCGATGACTGCAGGTGGAGATGATGTGTCCCAACAACTGTATTCGGTGCATGGGGATCGATCGGGGACGCGGGATCGGTAGGAGTCAACGATGAAGTTGGAGACAGAGGAGGAGTGCATGAAGGAGAGCGAAGAACAACGATTCCAAAGGGCTTCCGGATGCATTCCTCGAGCTGGAAAAACATAAAATAAAAACTGCAGCAATGGAATCGAACTGGAGCCAGACAACAAAGTAGTAGACAGACATAGACACAGAAGGACATACAGATCGACAGACGCACACACCGACAGATAGAGGAATAGACACATGAACCGAGACAGACAAATAGTGGGAGGGACGTCGCCACCGACGGCTGACGGAGGGCGGAGAGTGAAAAACGACCAACGACGACAGCCAGAGACATAAGGAAAACCCAGGTAAATAGAAGAAATATCGAGAGAGCCTCGAGTGGAGGGAGGGAAGGTAGAAAAATTGATCGTAAAATATAAATAAATTTCCATTTCGTATGCAAAAAGCGATCTGCGTCCCAACGGAGCGACCGACGGCCACGGCGATGGCGACGGATTGTGAGCGATTGTCAAGCGAGTTGGCAACTCGAGTCCGCGGCTAGCTCGAGTTGGCAAGTCAGTCAGTTATTCTGCCAGACGGCGACATGAACACGAACCAATATGCAATACGCCCACGTCGTTGGCCATATTTGGAAGCGAGTCACCTTGTACAAGATGTTTTTCTGTAGTTGTGGTTGGTCTTTGCCCCGTTCGAACCGAAGTGCGAGAAACATAAATTTCGGTAAAGCTCTTTGGTTTGCGAGGGTCGCCGAGTCGCGAGCACCCTGTATGGGGACGATTCTATCCGCCGAGGCTGCTGCCCTGGCGATGGAGCTGGTTCGATTGCGAAACCCGAACCCGATCGCTCGATCGGTCCATGGGCCGCCTTTGCATTGTTTGGTAAATTGGCTGGAACGCGTTGACTCGTTGCGACTCGACTCAAGTCAAGTTGACGACGTGCGTAGGCCTCGCCAACGAGTCTCCGGCCCCTCTCCGCACCCCTCGCCACCATCGAAGTCATGGGACGGACACCATCCGAAACACATTCGTCTAGTCGACAGCCGAACAATGTCTGTCGGTTGGTAGTTGTCGGCCGGCCCACAGTTGCCGTCATCATCCGAAGAGGGACGGACAGAAACATCCACTGACAGGCAGATGGTGGAGCGGACAAACGAATGGAGAGCCGAACGAACAGAGCTCCGCAAATGTTATGTAAACCCAAGCGATATATTTGAGTTTGGTTTTTTGCACTCGAAACAATCGATTCTGGCCCAGAAGAAGTGGAGGCTGCGGTGGTGACCCGTGTTGGAGCCGCCTCCGTGGGGCTCAACGTTTCCTGGTCTATCGATTTCGGGCCGCAATTCGCGTGGTTGCTTTCTGCTGGTTCAGTTGAAGTGGCCATTGAACTTGAAACTGATCGATGATGATGGCTTTCGAGACCATGGCGACGTCTTAGAAATCTGGTGATGCTCATAGATCAGATCGGGCTCAGGTGCTTTTCAGAAGAGAACTCCCCATGTTGCAGAACCTCTCGAGAGAACGTGTCTCCATGGGAAGAGAGAGTAAAAAATGTTCGTATAAAGTGCTCGTAAAAAAATATATTCATGAAATAATTTTTCAAAAATATTTACGTCAAATAATTTTCAAAAATATTTTCGAGTAATAATTTTTAAAAATATTTTCGAGTAATAATTTTCAAAAATATTTGAAATAATTTTAAAATCTTGAAATATTTGCTGCAGGCTGAATTAATTGTAACTTATGCCCCTATAAAATTAATAAAATATTGATTCATCACTTTATTTCGTGTATTAAATAAAAGTACTAATAAATTTTGTGAAATAATATTCACAAATATTTTCGTGAAAATTATTCAATGAAAAACAGTGCCGCTCTCTGAACAATTGATTTGATAATTCGGATCCAAATAATTCTCGCAGCTGGCCTTAGAGACGGCTCAAACGCCACTCGACGCTCTTTGGGGCCGTTTTCTATAGACGATTTCTCAAGTAGGTTGAAATAATAAAACAAAATAAATAAACAAACAAATGAACAACATCCCGCGAGGAGGCAGAGACATAGAAGGGCAGCTTAAGAGAGAGAGGGGGAACCTCGGGGATGGCCGATGGTGCTGATGGGCAGCGGTCGAAACTCACCGCGCTGCACATAAAAATTCGCCGCATAAAATTCACAGAAAAAAAGTCTCCAAAGCACAGACACAGAGAGAGATAACAAGTAGCAGTAGAAGAAGAAGAGGAAGAGGGGGGAAGAGCCCGACGTCAAATTCGCTGAAATGAGCCAAAGTAGAAAATTTCGTGTTAACCGAAAACCAAGAGACATCGACAACGAAACGAGCTCAACGCGAACAACTTGTATTCCAATTGTTGTTGTTCGCTGTTTATTGTTGTTATTGTTCGTATTGTTATTATTGTTGTTATTCGTATTGTTGTTGTTGTTAGCGTTGTTGCTGTTGTTCGCTATTGTTGCTGGTGTTACTTCGTTTATGACTTTTTCACAAACACACACAAAGCGGCGATCCGGATTACCTTGAGATACGCCTCAAATATTCGCGTCTTGCGACTTCGAATCCGATTCGATTCAAACTGATTTCGGTTTTCGGAAACAGACTCGTTTCTGTTTGATTGTTTGTCCGGGTCTTTCTTTATTAACCTTTGTATTTTATTATTTATTATATAGTCGCAAACATATTAATTTATTTCCGAATAACGTTTCTTTAGCGACAAGTTTTAATTTAACTTGTTGTTGTTGCCATTTACTGACGAGTTTTCATTAACTTTAATGGTTAACTCCAAATGTTGGGCCAGTGTCATTGTTATTATTGTCGTCAGTTTACGATGTGGGCCTCGGCCTCTTCGCATCGCTCGCGAAACAGCCTTCGATGCATCAGCCAATGTGACTTCATACAAAGAGATTAGTTATTCTGAGGCTGACGAGAGACTTGGGCTTGAGATTTCTAAACAGAACATTGTGATGACGAAGTGGTATTTGGGTACATTGTATTGGATATAATGGTGTACTTTTGCACGATTGATTCATCGGAAAATTGATTTACCATTATGGACTATCTTAGTCTATTCTGTCATAGCATTCTCCATATAGTCTTATTCTTTGTGTTTTCTACTAACACTGTTTACTAAACTTTTGTCTACGACGATATATAGGTTATACATTTCTCTGTAGCATCCAAAGAGTGAAATATTTTTAGCGAATTCTATTAAATAGTACCTTAATGAAGAAGCCCACTTTTGTGATTTTGCTTCAAGCCATTATTTGTATTATTATTTGATTGCACCATGCAATTAAGAAACCATAGTGAATTTTTTCTACTAATCACGAATCGATAGAGAAAATTTCAAATGCAGAAGATTCGCTTATCCTCCGTGGAGAGGTTCCGGGTTCAACACGTTCACCACAAACAGAAAATCCCAAAGGTGCTGGCGGTGATATCAGCGCCCCAAGGAAATGTGTGTTCATTATAACTTCTGATATTTTTCTCATTGCAACAGTTTTCTCCACCCACGAAAACTATCGACAAATATTAGGAAATTTCCGAATTTTTTGTAAATGACCAGAGCAAACGACGAAAAACAACACACAAATAAATTTGCACACAAACACATTAAAAGCTTCGTCAAAGCTTCACAATTTTTCGTTGTATTTGTGCTGAGAGCAGTCGAGCGTTAGATGAGATGATGACTTTTAGCTAAGCAGTTGTTGTTGTTTCCTCTATTGGCCGACTTCGGGCTTTTTTGTTTTCGTTTGGTCTTTCGTTTGAGCAACAAAATAAATTAAAATATTTACCAAGTTTTTGCGGCTCCAATGGGAATTTCTTTTGATCGATGCGTGTTTTTTATTTCTATCCTTCTCTCTCACTATCTCTCTTTCAATCTTTCTTTCTTTTCTTTTCGCACTAAATTTGAGGACGCGGATTTATTTGCATTTTTGATTTCTTCCACGACACGAAACTGAAACCGAACTGGGAATATTTTGATTTTACACGATTCGCACAAACACCCGACGATCGTCTCGTTTCGTTTCGTCTCGTTCTTTCTCCCTCTCTTATCTCGTTTCTTGGCTTGGCCTCGTCTCTCTCGCTCTCTCACTAACTGGGCTCGATCGATCGAATGCGCGTTGCCGATTCGCACCGTGCGGCTTGGTTACCTGCTTGCGACTGTCGTGAGCCGCGCTTCGGGCCGTCGCGTTACCTGTTGGCCGCTCGACGTCTCGGTCACCTTCGCTGCGACTGCGCTGCTGGCGTCTAACGCTTGTAGACTTTCGGCGATGCGCAACGAGCTCTGGCGGAAAACTCACCACGCTATGACTTCACTTCGCTTCACTTCACCTCACATCAAACTGCCGCCGACTGTTAGAAGCCAGTGGAGCGACGACTTGTTGTTATTGTTTTTGTTGCCAGTTGGAGTTTAGTCTATTGTTTTGCATCAGTCGTTGCTGTGGTGAGTTGCGCTCCAACCCCCCCACACGCCGAGACCTTTCAAGGTGAGCCCAGTCTCCGGTTTCTAAGGTAGCACGAAAGCAATTTCAAGCTCCGCCGATTTGCCGCACGGCTGCCGAGATGTTATTGCTCGATCCCTGGGTCTCTTCTCTCTCTCGGTCTCGTTCCCTGTCTCTTTCTCTATTTCTATCTCAGCCGCGTCCCCTCGCTTCACGCTTCCGAGCCCGTGCCAAAGCGACGTCGAGTCAGACCGTTATAAAGCGGCAACTGAGGGCGGAGAAGGGTCGACGAGAACCTCGTGTCGGTGGGCCGTGGTCGACACCCTGCGATTTTATGACTTCATCGGAGACCACACTACACTCGAGGGAGGAAGAGGAGGGTCGTCATTAGCTGAATTTGAACTAGGCGATGATCGGAGGGGCCCCAAGACGAAGCCTCCGTCGTCACCAGCACCAACCAGCACCAACCAGCTCCAACAACTCCAAAGTCGAGCTCGAGCAGAAGATGATGTCAGTTTTGTCTTCATTGTTTTCCTCTCTCTGCCTTTGCGTCGTTCGTTTTGCAGAACGAATGCATTCCACACCGAGATGTTTACAAACTCAAATCTGAGAATAAATTACGGAAACATATGGAAACTAATATAAACAAATTAATTTTTATTTGCAATGAATTTGCATTGTGTTTTTCCCTTACTCGCGGTTGGCTGTCGGCAGTCGATGGCTCATTCGAAGCCATTAAATGCGAAAATAATCGCCTGCTGCTTGTGCTCTGCTAATGGATTCGTTCTTCGATACTCACAGGCGACCCATGCTCCATATCTGGGCTTCGAGCTGCAGCCACTGCAGTAGGTTGTGCATCGATCTCAATCAGGTCGATTGATCGACTGCATTCGGTGTGCAGCATGGAAATGTCGCCATTTAATTAGCACTTGTCTCGAGACGAGTTCCATTTTTCCCTCGCCTTCTCCGGGTGCGAAACGAAAGACTTAAGACGCAAACTCGTTCTCACTCGTTTTGGTATTTGCTCTTTTTTTGTGGTTTGTCTTCTCTTCCTTCGGTGTGGGAGTTGATCGCCGCAAGAACCCGTAATTTGAGAACTTTTCGGCCCCAGGCCGAGACGTTGTGTTTTTTATTTTTCTCGTCTCAGCTTTTTGGGCAAACGTTTTTTTGGCCAGAACAGCAGACTTCGTTGTCATTAGAACGAATTCGAAGCCGGCACGAAACATGAGTCACCAGAGGGCAGTTGATTTTTTTTCACGCAGCACCCGGAGTCCCAAAAGTCGTTGTGGCGAGGTTTTAATTTCCCAGTTTTGTAATTTTATAATTTGATCAAATCATAATTTTCGGCATGAGATGGCATGATTTTCTTGTGAAACTTTTTTATTTTTTTTTGTTTTGATTTAATCTCTCGAGAGAAGCTTTTGTTATTTCTTTTTTCTATACTATAAACCACTTGATGAAGTCAAAGTTGTTGTTTTTTAAGACTTTTAAAAATCAATCAGATCAAAGAATATTTCTGGTTTCCTTTCATTTTTCTGGTTTTGTTTATTTACAACACCATAATCTTTCTCTGATTATATCAATAATTAAACATAATTTATTGAATAATCATCTGATCTATAATTGCGGGAACATTAGTCTTTGTTTGTTCTTTCTTTCTAATATGTTGTTCTCTCCTGAGAGACTTCATCTCATAGCCACTAATGTGACCGTCCACAAATGAAAGACTGAGGAGCAGGAATCACAGAATCAACAGTTGTCAATATTATCAAGTTCGATGCCAGAGTCTCTGTTTTGGCTAAAACCTCTTGTGATTCATAATGATACAGAATTATGTTTGGTAAACTCGGTATCGTCAGCCAGCCAAGTTATTATCTGTCAATCATAACATCGCTCGCCCATGACTCATGGCATTTGCATAAAGTTTTCTCACGTCTTTCAACTAGGCCCGGTTGTTGGGTGATGGTTCCAGATTCTCCTGAGTCATCCGCCCGGCGAATGCGAGAGGCGGAGGACGCATCCCTGGAATAACAGCGCTTTGACCCGGTTTCCACGTGCTTCCCAACCTCTCACATTTTCCACCAAACTCCAATCGCGTCGAGAGCCGATTAAAAATAATGATCCGCCTATTCTCGTGAATCTCCGTGTGGATGCCGCGTACTTTCGGCTAATCAGTATTAAAATTAGCTGTAAGGAGCACAAAACAAACAGCATCATGGGGCATGGGGCGCCCTGTAAAGTGGCCCCGACTGCAACCTAACGAGCCACGGAGCCACTGCCCGACAGGGATCGGGCCACTTGCGGATGATGCCCCGACATGAACATCAATCATTAATTAGACGCACTCACGGCGGATGATTCAAATGTGCTCTCGCTCTCTCTCTCTCTCTCTCTCTCTCTATCTCTCTCTATCATACCCTCCTCTTCTGGTTAATTATTTTATAAGCGGCCCGATGCTGGCTTTTGCAACCTCCCCGATTCGAGCCAAGTTCGATTCGATGCGATGGCCCAAGGGAGTGCGGGGTCCGGCCGAGTCTTCACCCGCGGTGCAGCTGGTTACGAAACTTAATTGTTCTGGTTCTTTTTGTTCTCCACGTATCTGTCGGTGTTGTTGTTGTCGTTGCTATACTTGTTGTTGCTGCTGATATACATGTTGTTGTCGTTGCTATACTTGTTGTTATCGATGCTTTACTCGTTGTTGCCTTAGTGACTTGGCTTCATTCGCATAAATCAGTCGACGATGCCTTCGATTTTTGTGCTCTTTGCCCCGCATTTCGTTCAATTTGAGACCCTTGAAAACGAATTTCATGCTTCATTACAATAAATCTGTGGCTGCTGGATACATATGTACGAGGTTGGCGTTATTGAAAAAATGATTTTACCTTTTGCCAAAAATCTGTTTTCAATTTTCTTTGAGCCTCAGGAGGTCGTTTCTTTCGACGCCCGAAAACACTGAAGCTTTCAATCAATCGGGTATTTTTTGAATTCGATTCCGCCAGCATATGAATTTGAAGACGATTTTTTCACCAGTTTTTTACTTTCCATTACTGGCGGTCGGTAAATTTTTCTATTGCTTTTTCATCTAGAGAAATATTGATAATTGCCCTTTCCTCATGGTTCGAATGAAAACAACGTGAGTTCATTTTTTTTAAATATTTTATGTATATTTTTTTAACAAATCGAAAAATTTTGTTTATATTTTACTTATAGTTGTTTCTATTATAATTATTATTAATATTACTATATTAAATATTAATATTTTTATTAATTTGTTAATGTTTTTTAATTACTTGCTGCTCAAAATCATACAACGTGTTCCATTTCAATTCGTTCGCAATAACTTCCGTATTTATATGTAATGAATTCTTTGTGATTTAAATATTTTACTTTTATTACTTGTAATAAATTATTTTTGTTCTTTTTTAGTACTTTTGAATTATTATCTAGATTTATGTATGTATGAATGTATGTGTGCGGATGTCTGTGTCTTATTTACAAGAGTATGAGTTTTGTTTCTCTTTTTTTGTATTTTTTTCTTCTTGTTGTTTGTTTTATTTTAATTTTTCTTTTTTGTTCTTGTCTGGTTTTTAATTCTATTCCACTAGGTATATTGTATCAGTTATATTTATATAGTAATTAAATACGCTATAATTAATAATATGTTATACAATCCTGAAAATGATTTTTATTTCGTCCTTTTCAGCAAATTCCTCTTTGCTCACTTGTATAAGATTTATTTCTTCACGTTTAAAATTATTTCATTAAATTAAGTTCATATAAGGTTTTTAAATATCCAGTGATTATTTTAAATATTGAGTTACATTTTATGCGGTTCCGTTTAAAAATCTATCATTATTCTATATATGTATATATATATATTTATATATAAATCAATATAATAGATTATTTCATGGAAATATTGATGTCAACAATCGAGTGTTTGTTGTTCTTCCTTTCTTGTATTTTTAGTTGTTGATGTTGTTGCGTACATACGTAATACCTAGTTGTTAATTAGTCAATAAGTGTAAAGTTAATTTTATATATTAGAGACGTTATATTATTATTATGTCCTATGTCTTACTTGTCGCTCATGCAAATTTATTTATAAACTGAGGACGTTTCGCTTAACATTTCATATTTTTTAGCTTTCCAAATTAAAGCTTTCTTAACCATTTTCTCGCATTGAATATAAACAAATTCATTAATTTTTAATCTAAACTTTTTAACAAATAAGTAAGATTTTATTCTTTATTTATTAATTTATTTATTACTTTCTTTTTTACGCTTTTATTGAGTGTTTTTAGTCACACAATTCATTAATATCTATGTATTTACTGGAAAAAGAAATTGTTGCGTTATTTTACAAAATTATTGTAGTAGGATTTCGAAAGGCATGCAAGACTTTTTAGTGGTTCATAGGTGAGGAGAGAAAAATAGACTAGAAGCAACGATATGGGCAGAGAGAAAGGTTTATCAACTTGCAGGTCAAATAGATCGAATCGGAGAAGGAAATGAGTTTGTTGAATGTGAAAGCGATCGCACTAGAATCCTAAACTATATCGGATCTTCTCGATCTACTTCATTCGAAACGAATATGTCCTGAATATTTCTTTCTTTCATAATCTGTATTCCATCGATTGATCTGTGCGTGTAGAATTCAATCGCAACTCTGATCGATGTGATAGCCTCAGAAGTTCAACAAAATCATTTCGAATTATAAAATTAAATGTAGTCAGTATGACATATGTTATGTTTAAAAACTCGTTTTAGTTATTGGAGTTGTAATATTCTTCTTTTTCTTGTTGTTGTTGCATCTATTCCAATCGATTCAGATATGAATGAATTGGTCCCAATTGAATTAAATCTACTGTGTTTGAAAATGTCGAGACTCGAACGCAAAAACAGGCGGATTGGAAGAAATTAGCTTAAAAATAACAGACTGATTACTTGAGTTCATTACCGTAACGAGTTGCTTCGTTCATTCAAAATATTTCTCAATGATTATGGGTATTTGAAAACGATTTGAATAAAAATTTGAATTACAAACAAATGGCTGGGAAATCATTACTTGTATCTCATGTACAAAATAGGACATTATTTGCGTTGGTTGTTTTTGTTATTGGCGTGTAGTAAGTGATATAGAAAGGTTTTTATTGTTGCCATTGATTTGTGTCTTTTTCCATTTTATCTCTTACAGAACTTAATATTGATTTAGTTTACTTGTTCTTCAAATTTTGGTATATTTGTTGTTGTAATCGAAATTCTTCTATTTGAAGGCAATCGGCGAATTATTTGTGATATTTTGTTCGTATTTATTTTACAGTTTTAATAGTATCATATTTAATCGTACATTATTAGTCATTAAGTATTATAATTCAATTGATTTATAGTTTATACTTTCTTTTTTATTTAATAACATTATGTTATTTTGTTTTATTTTTTTGTGTTTATTGCTTCTTTTTAAATACTTTTACTTATTATTTTAATTGCTTTTTATTGCTCTAAAATTTAATTATTTAAAATGAAGTTTATTCTTAATGAACTTCCTCGAAATGGAATTTACTATGAAAAATAATAAAGAAAAAAAGTAACTGAAATCTTCTATAAAACTTAGTACTGATTACGATATTGGTTTTACTACTAATTTCAAATTCGTTTAGCTATTACTTAAGTATCTGTTAGTAAATTAGTTCTAATATTAGACTAGATTAAACTATATTATTTACAAAATTCCTTTAATGCCTGCTAATATTTAATTATATTTGTTTGTTGGTTTGTTTCATTGAATTATTTACATTTTTCGTTTGTGAGAACTTTTATTATTGGGGAAAAATCTTGTTAAGTAAGTTGTCAAAAATTGTATAAGGCAGTTTTCATTTATTCACTTATTAAAATCTTCTCAAAATTAATGTAGTGTTCGGAAAGAGTAGTTAGTAAAGGCAGTGCATGAATGTTGAAGGAAGGTGCAGTTAATAGTCGATTCAAGGATTCAGACAGAGCGATCTTAGTTACGTCCAAGCATTGGGAATACATAAGTGAGAATTTCTCTGATGATGAATTAATTGCGAAAAGTCATCTACTTTTGATCACGGCTTTAGTCCGATGTCGATCGAAGAGATCATAATGTGGAATATGGAGAATAATGCAGAAATACTCTTTAACTATTTACTAACAAGTGGATTGATATATTGAAGCTTGTGATCTTGTGTGGTAAATGAAGGACATGCCGATGGATTTGTATTTCTCTCCTACTTATTTAGGAGAGAGAAATACAAGAGAGTAGAAGGAACGTTTTTGTAGAATAGGAGGGAAATTAAAGCGAAAGAAGAGAGGAAAATTCAGGAAACCAAGTACTCTGAAGCCCTAAGATTATGGAAGACGACTAACGACATGCTGATTCAGAGTCTAGAAACAGTGAAACGGAAAGACAGTGATAGGACAGAGTGGTGATGTGAGAAGAACGCAGGAGAACGGGTGGGTGCGGAAAAAGACGGCAACACTGTTGCTGCCTCATCTAAGCTACTTGTAATGCAACGAGTCACGAAGTGCTAAAAGTGTGCGCCGAAAAGTATGTGCAAGTTTTTGTCTTTTTGCGTTTGCTTTGCTTGGTTTGGTTTCTGTGTGGTTTTTTTCTAGTTCTCGTGTGCGAAGGCAACAAAAAGCAGCCACAGGCGGTGGCGTCCAGAGTTACCAACAGTTCTCGTTTATGAATCTAGTTATTGTCATTGATTCAAATTG
The DNA here is from genome assembly GCA_017309665.1 of Coelopa frigida. Classification (NCBI taxonomy): domain Eukaryota; kingdom Metazoa; phylum Arthropoda; class Insecta; order Diptera; family Coelopidae; genus Coelopa; species Coelopa frigida. The sequence goes on along the minus strand of CM029564.1, from coordinate 11,514,033 downwards.
CTTGAAGTGTGAAATTGTTACGCATGAAATAAATGAAAATTACATTTTATTATTAAGCACCAAAAAACTACGAAATGCTTCTGCAGAATATTTGCTGCGTTCAGTTGGAAAAAAGTTACTTTCGTTTTACTTCACAATTTTTTTTCTTATGAAAATTTCTATACTTACTTCGGTTTTTGATTTATCAAAAATTCGCTAACTAATTCTTTGTATGTTTTCAATAATGTGTTGTAAATTGTCTAGGAAATATTATTGAGACCGTTTTTTACAAAAGCTATTTTTACAATTTCATCTAATTTTAACAAATTTGAGATAGTAAATTTATCGGATTGAACTAAACTCTATTAAATCGAACAGAACTTCATTCACTCTAAATGCAATGCTAATAAAACTTCTAATTAGTAAGGAAATCATTTACAATGTTTTTACCTTTTTACGTTCCTTAAAATTGACCTTTTGTTTAAATCTATCAATAATTTATTTGCTAAAATACGCCGTAACTACGAGCTATAGTTAATTATATTTATTATATTAATTTCTGGCAGTTATATGCAGGCTTCACTCGATACTTTGCTATGGTTACAGACTCCCTACTAGTCTCCTGTTCCTCTACCGCGCCCCTCTCAAACGAGAACCTCATGCGTAACTGTAAAACTCGAAACTTTCAAAGAATGATTTCATACAAATATTTTTCAATTAGATGAATGAAAAAAACTCATGAAATTCTAATGAAATATTACTAGAAGAAATCTAAATGTTTTGAAAATAATTATTTGATCCAATATTAATTAATAATTCTAATTTCGATCTCATTCTTGAAATAAAATTCCTATTTAAAAAAATAAAACAATTTAAAAATAAACAAGATTAAATTAAACTTTCACGCATTTATTTTGCTTAATTATTTTACAAGCACATAATTTTTTAAATTTTATAGAAAACTAAATTATTTATATATTAAAAACTTAACGCACTTATACACACAAAAGAAACTACATTTAACTAAACTAAACACAAAACATAAAAAAGTAAAAGACTTTAATACTAAATTCGTTCTAAACTCATAGGATAATCGTTGAAAGTATTTCGTTTAGATTTTAGAGAATATTTCTAACAATGTTTGAGATTTTTCGTTGTCGAAATTATTGCTGACGTTACGCATATCATAGTATTATATTAAACAAACTCAAAATTCATACCAAACTAAAATGATTCTGATGTAACAAGTTTACTTGGCTTAAGTACATTTTTATTATTAGTATTCGTTCTTAAGATGTATCATTTTTATTGTTCATTATTACGGAGTTTTTATTATATATTTACACATTTTCTTTTTACTCTCGCTTTAAGCAACTTTGAAAATAAAGTTTCGCTTAAACTTACCGATGATTTTTACGTTTATGCTTTTCACTGTTTAAAATTGAATCTTTTAAACGAATAAAATGAGTTTAAATGGGCTTCTATGCTAAAAATGAATTTACAAATTCCACTTTATATGAACGTTTAAATGCTTATGTTTTAAATTAACCTTAATTAACTACTTGCTATTTGTTGTTGTTTTGTAGTAATTTAATTTTACCTTCTTTTGCAGTTATCGGGTATTTTTTAAAACTAATGGCGATTTTCAGAATTGTATTAATTTGAGTGTACTTTTGAGTTTAATTATGGTATTTAGATTTTATTTTAATCATAATGGTAACTGTTTTAGAAAACTATATTTAAAACTAGCTAAAAAACTTAATTTCTCGCTAATTTAAAAACCTTTTCTCAACTCTTTTACATTTTTTAATTCCTTATTGTTCCTTTTAGCTTCACTATATATGTCTATATATATATATGTACTTGTATATATACGTTGTAATCGATATATGATCGCGCGAGAAAATATTGGAGAATCAAGAGCTCTCAGAAACGCTATTTCACATGTCGCATTCTATATCTTCCCCTCTTCTACTCATTCAACTCTCTATGCGTTCAGGAACAAATCTAGAACCGGTTCACCTTTCGCTTTACTCTGAATGTGAGTGTGTATGTGTGTATATGTATTCGATAACCGTTATGATTTATTCACTATCGTATTAAATTTAATTCGTTTTTGTTTCACTTGTTCTTACTTTATTCTGATAGACTTCTAAATGTTTATGTTATTTTTAATAAAACCTTTCTTTTCTTTGTTGTAATTCTTTCTGTCTTCTTGTTTGTATGTATGTTTGTTTGTTAGCTATTTACTATATATTTGTGATATTGTTGTTGTGTTGTAGTTGTAATTACTTTCCTCACTAATTAATTATTTCATTATTATTACTTTTAGCACCGCGCTTTGTTGTTTGAGGTCATTCCGAGCTCGGTCCTGCGTTTCCACGAGTCCATTGAGCCGATGGAATTCGAGCCGGATTCTCTTGAGCTTCTTCTCGTTTTTCTGTCTTGCTAAGGGACCCCTTTGTTCTTCTTGTTGTTGTGTTGCTTATTTTAACTGGCAGTGAATTTTTTCGCTAATGGAAAATATCGTATCGAAACTATTTGGTTGTATATTCAGGTTGTTGAATCTCTTTTCGTTATTCGTCCTCGTATTGGTCTGGGGTTATTCACAAAAATGGTTTTCGGCCGAGAAACAAAACCTCATACCATATGTCCTAGATGTCATATACTAGGTATATCGGATGGTCCACGTTCATGAATCAACTTCGACACAATAGTATGTAGGCAGATATATGAAGAAATGCAATAAAATTGAACAAATCAATACTTGGCGATAACCCCCTAATCTATGTAGAGAAATCAACTGTCGTGTTCTTCATACCGATCTCGTCATAAATTCATCATCATTCAACGATGGCCAATGAACATGATCAAATGGAACGTTATTGTTTGGACGGATATTATGAAGAGTGTGAGTGTGAAATGAATATGACTACTGACTGGCTATCTGTCTGTCGGCTGGTCGTCAGTCTGTCAGCTGGCTGTCTGTATGGCTGGCCTACTGTGTGCGAATTCGTCCGAAAACCGTGCTCAATGGACCGCGGTAAGGCAAGGGCGAGACGTGCTGACCTCAAGGTTTATGTTTAGATTTAGGATTTCCCTCTAATAACTATGAGTATGTTGTATTGTATGAGAGCGTAAAATATTGGATCGTGATGAAACTCTGTACAATGCGGTACCTAGGGATTCTTACGGTTAGGATGTTAGCCTGTAATATGTGCCATTTCCATGGGTCTCATTGAGTTTGCCTTTGTTAATCTATACTGATATCTTAATACTCGTCTTCTCGAATGCTCTGACAAACACTAGTGTTGTTGTACATACAATATATCTATGTGAATATCAGTGATGTATTGTATTCGGTAATCGATTCACGACAAATGATTTCGCCGTGTTTCTATGCTATAATTGTGTGTGTTGCTTTCGGGTATTCGGTTTCCTATGATAATTTGCATTATTCGTTACATGGTCTCCTCGAGATGCTGCTGACCTTTGTTGCAGTGACTGATGAATTTTTGTTCGATGATGATAATTGTTGAACTTTTTGTTGCTGTTATTGATGTTGTTGGTTTTTGCTTTGTTGTTGTTTTAGTTGGCTGTGGTGAATTTTTTTGTTCGTTTGCTGCGCAATGAGATTTTTTCTTTTGATGGTTTTGTAAAAAAGTTTCATTTTCTTCGCGTCATGATCGATTTTTTTGGTTTGGTTTTTTCGGGGATGACAAGTTTTTTATAAAAATTTTTCGTCTGCACAATGAACACAATTTGTTGTTGTTGCTGATGATGTTGTCATTTTTGTGTCGCATGCAAAATGCAATTGTCGCTGTCGTCGCTTGGTTAAGATCGCTGATGAGAATGAGGCCGATGTGGTTCGATGACGATGAAGGTCACTCGTAGAACCTTAAATTCCTACAACATTTAACTATTTTTAGGTCATGATGACGGTGATGTTGCTGCTGATTCTGCTGCTACCGACGGTCGTTATGATCCTCAATAGCGCGTGTATGTGTGTGTGGATGGCGTGATGGCAATGTTTATGTATACATGTGCACATATGCATTTATGGAACGACGATGTGGCTGATGCTGCTCCTCCTCAAATCGCGACGACAAATTGCATTTTATATTGTTTCTAATACTCCCAATATCATGCATCCTGTATTTCTCCCTTGAGTCCAGGCACCCTATGGTGTTGGTTATGTCCTAAGCGATTGGCTAAATCCTGTACAACATCACGAAATATAACTGTATCTATATTTTCACCTAATAAATATAATAAAAACCAATCGCCCATCTTCGAACGACGAACGATTATTTCAATAGCGTCTCGACGCACTAACCTGCAATCAGAGAGAGAGAGAGGGAGAGAGAGAGGAGAGAGAGAGAGAGAGCAATATTAGGCCCATGAACAATATGGGAAGTATATTAATTGTACTCACCTAAATCGCATACGAAATAAATACACCCTCATACGTGGTGAAAAGATTATAACCACCCTGTATATTAGCGTTAATAATGTGAGTAACGTTAACAAGATAAACCAGAACCAAAGAAATATGTAGATCTTCTCGTTGACCACATTCAGGGGCAGAATGCAAATGGCGTCGTGTTTCTCCACCTGCGCGACACATGAAAGTAGAGTTGAATTATATAGTGGACTGATGGTGTGTATCTATTTCTCACCTCCCCACTGGAACCATATTTAAAAAATGTACATTTGGTCATTCTTGGAAATATGTAAATCATGGGATCCAAGCGATCCTCCTGATCGGCCTCCATGTACGCTATCACATCTAAGCCAAATGTCATAAATTCGCCATCGAAAAATCGATTCATAAGAAACATTTGACCTGCAATGAAACAATACAGATCAATACACCGTAGATCCAGAGATGTCACAACTCCTCATGACACTTAAACCCCCGCTTCCCTTCCGTAGAGACCCAACCCTCTTCCACTGTTTCAACCAACTATAGATCCATTGTTTTATCCCCCGACCTTTCATTGTAACATTACAATGCAATGTTTTCAATTGAACGGCTCTAGTGGAGCATTAGCATAACGGAAGTGCTCCGACCGTTACTCATAGCCCATAGTATTCGACACGAGGCGGAGGCGTTTGAGTCCGAGTCCGGTGGGCGTGGATGAGAGTCTGCTTATGTGCTTATGAGCCCACGAAATGCTAGCAAAATAAACAAATTGCAGGATGGAGAATTTTTATAAACTGACCACTGAAACAGCATCCAACATGAAAATAAACACTGGAACCGAATTATAAGAACAGCCCACGGTAAGAAGAAAGAAAGAACAAACACTGCGGCTGGAGGTGGTTGGTAGGGGAGGGGGCGAGTCGTAGACGAGAAAAAAACGACTAAATATAATTCACATTCGAAATTTAATTTAAATGCCAGAACCCGTGAGAACTGGTGGCATGAGTTGAATTTCGAATTTTCGAATGTATTGCGATTCCGATAGATGGGCGATGTCGATGGCGATAGCTTTTGTTCCGACTGACAGAATATCAAAATAATGAACTGTCAGAAAATTTGTGAAAATATACATGCATCGATTGTGTATGAACAACTCCAAGAACGTGTATACAGAACAACTGACTGACTGATCAATGGTCCGACTGACCGACAAACAGACGAACCGAAGACGGTTGGATCGGTGGATGGGGAGGACTAATTGTCCGGAGTACAAGGTCCAAGTGGATTCCGTTCCAGTGCCGCCAACTGGGTCATCCCAAGTGACGTGAATCACATAAACCAAGTGCGATGTGGCCATCACTAACAATCAGCATGATCGTTAAGATCCGATCACACCTCAGAGTCCAACCCGATTCCATAAATAACTACACGGTAGTGAGGAAGTTGGACTAATTTGCACCTTCGGAGAATTCGGAATGTAGATGAGACCTCGTCGAAGACGGACCAATGAACCAATATATCTCTTGCATCAATATATCTCTCAGACCCATATATCTCTTGCACCAATATATATTGACCAATGTTGAAGATCAAATCAATCCACATATATCACTCACCTATCACATTTATCAGTGCTAATAACTCGCACACGTAATATCTGTAAGCCCACCAGTTGTGATATCTGCAGGAAACAATTATTTATTAATCGTATGGAATCAATTTCAATTGGATTACTTACCTAAGATTTTCCCATAAATAGTCTAAAAGTAATTTCTTTTTCTGTTTTTTCTCGGCTTCGGAACATATGCCTATATCTAAGTCCATGATTAATGCATGAATCTTGCCACCTTCCCAAGACTTCCACAGCCATCTTGGTGTGTAAAATAAAATTGCCTGCAAATACAAAAAAAACCAAAACATTCATTTATATTTCACAATATTTACATCTGCTGCTGGTTTCGAGAAATATCTGTAATTTAGATGTGATCCATCAGAGAAACATTCGAAACATTGTTCGCGCCCTGTCAAAGGCATCGACTATTTTTACCCGTTCAATGCTGAAGGTATTAATTACTTAATCACTATTAGCCACATGTCATTGACACATGGTTTAGATGGACAAATCCCTCAAAGAAAGACGTCAGTCGGCTCAATTCAGAAATCTTCAAGGGGGGGACGCGGTACGGGATGTTGGTATCGGATATACTCGTCAATACCGCGGCCAAGAGAATTTCGGGACAACAAAGGACAGACGGTATTTTAAAAAAATCTTTAAGTGTAAACTGTGGTTTGAAAATTCATGGCATCGGATAAATTCAGAAAATTATTTTCATAAACAATTTTACAATGAATCTAGTATTGGTTGGAATATTAGTTAAAACTTTGTAAATACTATATTTTTCTATAACCTTTCATAAATTGAGAAAAAATTAAAAAATTATAGTACATACAAGTATAGTCGGAATAGCTTCAGTGTAAATTCTCCCACCCCCAAGAAATAATTGAAAAATTGATTTATTATTCCTCCCACTGTCAGATTGCCCGACTGTCAAATTGCCCCACTGTCAAATTGCCCCACTGTCCACGGTAGCTCACTTGGAGACAATAGAGCCATAAATAATCGCAGCCCGAAGTAGGGATTCCATGTCAACGATTAAATGGACACCATGTGGACCATGTGATAAAATGCTGCTGTGATATTTATGTTCAACGAGTGTCACATTAATAATAACCTATATCGTAAATTTGTCAACGGGCGATCAACACTGAGCGAAAACATCAGGTTGACATTCAATTTGCGCCAATGGCCAGTGTGTTTATTTAATTAATCCTTTCCGTAGGTCGGTTGTGACGAACATGCGACGTCGGTGGACCGACCATATGTTCCCGGATCTTCAGCGCTACTTTATGACGATCCTCGTCAGTTCGGACAATGGAATTAGGAGTACTTAATACTTTTTTATTATTTTGTTCGAGATTCGGAAGGAGAGGCGACGCCAGCGAAACAATAAAAATCCACCATTAGCATTTATCAAAATGAAAGCATTATATTTTAGTTCAAAATCCCATATATACCAAGCAAAATTGTGTTGTTGTTGTTGTATTGGCAATATAGAGTTAATTAAATCTGGCATTGAGTGTTCGCTCGAAGTTTTTAAAAATGTATAATTTAATATTTTATGACAGCCATCAGAAATGATATTCATGGCGAAAGGGGTCGAAGATCATCGAATTTACGATCGCTATGTGGTCGGAGGAAAATTGGGGAAAATCCCCCATGGCTTAATATTGTTTACGAAAAATTATTATTATTATTATTATTATTGGAAGGAATAAAAGATACTGCAGAACATTAGGATCGTCGGAAAGAGGTCACCCTGAAACTGGCAGTATGGGATCGTTGATATATAGAATGCATGATAATAAAGGCTGCTAAAAATAATCTAAAAAACTATTACTAATCCTTTGTTTCTAGTTGTACTTTGCAATATAAAATTGCTGTTTTTATTACTTCTTGTCTTATGTTCGCATTTCGTGCTCATGATTTTTTGAGTGTATTCTTCACTTTTTGGGCCAACAGCATAGTGGTGAAATAAAGCCAGAAGTGTGCGGTTTCCGAGGGCAAGCGAATAAAACGTGCTGCAGGCGAAATTTCGATGGCGGTTCGAAATGCAATGACTCCGATGCGAGACCGAGCATCGGATCCAACATCTAATCGGATCTTGACGAGGCGTGACCGATGCCAGCGGACAGGATAAAGGGATCGGCCTTTGCCTAGATAGAGCGTGAAATGACGCATGTTTTCATAAATGCATTCGAATGCGATTCTGAGTGATTGAGCAAAATGAGAGTTTTTGAACTTTGGAAATATCGAAGTTGAACACCAGATTTTGCTAGTGCTTGACTTCTTAACGAAAGGTGGAAGAGAAAATATTTTTTGTTTTTTGGAAATAGTCATTAATTATATTTATAAATAAGTTCTGCAAAGGATCAAGTGTTGGTTGATTTATCAATATCTATTTAAGGTGACTCCTTCTAATCAATTATGACTCAAGTACAAAGAAATTTCATGGTTCTTCCTGAGCCTCAACCGTGGTAATGAGCACCAAAGACACGTCATCGTTGAACGCTTCACGTAATTTCTCTCTTTCTCTCTCTGCCTCGCCGGGTTTTCCGAACACATGTTCGACTCTCCCGTCTTTCTATTCTCCTTTCCACAGGAAAAAAGAACGAGAGCGTGTTAGAGAGAGCGAGAGTGAGTAGAGGAAAGCGCGTTGATCCTATTGACAATTTGGCGCTGGGCCAGCGTAAATATGTCATATTTCCAACGTCTGTTCGGCCACACCAAACAGATGCTCTCCCGCTCTCACACGAACACACATACATATATACATTACATACACGACGACATGCAACAGTCCATTGGCGCGGAAAATGTTGATGTCTGATCGATTGATAGGAAGCCATTCACTATTTTCTTAACCACAAATATTTTGTTTGGCCCGAATCATAATATTTGCTAATTTACTCGGAAATTAATGCCGGCCGGACCAACGAGAGAGGGACAGACAGACGGACAGACAGAAGGTTGGCAGTGGATTTTGAAGGATTTCGTGTAATGATCAGTTGATGGACGGATCGATCACGGTGAGTGATCTTTCATCAACCGCCGAACCTTGTGCTGAGCGATAGGTTTTCAGCCACCCCATATCTGAGTCAAGATCATATCCGACGTCACCCGTCAGCCCCCCTCCCCGCCATGCCTCGTCTCGTCTGCCTTGACAGTTGCCATCAAAGCGCAATGGAGTCCTGTCACAGCGAAATTGTCTTCCGTATGACACTCGATCTTTTATCGCCACGTTAATTGTCACACATACACGAAGATCGTTGTTGTTGTTGTATTTGTAGTTGTTCTTGTAATGGGCAGGTGTAATTGCTCCCGATGATCACGAGTGTCATTCATCATCGAAACGAGACAGCAACAACAAAAGCTGGTCAATACGTCATCGTTCTAAGCAGACTCGAGCGCCGGCTGCGGACCGGCGATTGCGATGTTGTCAGCCGAAAAGATATTTGAAAACAGTGTTGACACTTTTCCTAATTTAAGTCCGCCGTCTCATCGTGCGACCCCCACTCAAATCGCTCTCTCACTCTCCCCTCACGCACTCTCACTGTCTCTCACTTGATCTTACCATGGGATGAATTTTACGTTCGAGTGAAAAGTTATCAGTCTACAGATTACACAATGATTGTCTTCGAGCAATGCCGAAAATTATAATGCCGCCGCCTGCCCCGCCCGCTGTTGTGGCCCGCTCCACAGTGCGGAGGATCACCGAACGACACAGCGAGAAGCAAAAACAAAACAAAACGAACATGAAAAAAACCGTCTTAGACAGAGTCGCTCAGGGTCCTATAAATAGAGTTATCATAGAATTCCCCTCCTTAATGACGCGTAGACGCTCATATAATTTAGTATTCTATCATTTATGTGTATGCATAATTTTAGTCAGTCGTCGTCTGATTCTGATTTGATAGGGAATTCGTGGATCACCGACACCCCCGATTTGAACAAGTAATCGGATTAGTTGGAGAATAATTGATTGTCGAAATCGATCAAAATGGTTGATTTTTGAGACATATGGGGATATATCGTAACTCTTAAATCAACGTGATAAATATCTGATCTATCTATGACAAGAACTCATAGCAATTTTTATATACTATATTAATTTTAATTGGTTATTCACTATCGGAGTTATTAAGTTATATTTGGTTGAAAAGTATTCAATCTAGTTCATATCATCGATACTATTATATATTTAAATATTGCAATGAACCGATTACCAAGTAACCTTTTCGCTAGAATCACTAACCATGCCGATCTGCTTTCCAGAAACCCATACCGTGTTTCATAATTAGACAACAGTTTAGAACTTAATTAATAATGTTTAACGAAAATACAGATCTCGCCTTTAAATATACCGCTATTTATCGCTGTGAGATGGTGTAAATTAATGTCCGATTATGTTGTCCATACATGCGAATGTATGTCGGAGACTTCTGGCTGTTCGAATATACATACATGTGTATGACTGAGAGCTCTGCTTGTTACGATGTCGATTTGTTTGAGGGACCAGACGTGTGAACGAATTGTTTTATGGCTATTTTCGGGACGCCAAAATCATGTTCGCCTTACATAAATAAATGTAATAAAATGCAAGTTAATAAAAATTCCAAATTACTCGACTTTTCTTCTGTCAAAAACACGAAGGAAACATGTACTCTACACGATTCCAAAAGATTTTCAGCAATTTTACACAGTTTTTAATTGATGTACATGGAAATTTGGAGGAATGAGCCATGAATGAAAGCTTCTCGCGTGATAACTCCGCACTCAGAGGCGAGTTCGTGTCTGACACAAACACATTAATTATTTTTATATATGTTTCGGGCGAAACTATTTATAAATCGATCTTTCATCGATCACGCATAAATCAGTTTCCAATTAAGTTCTACGAATGGAAGATAAATTAAACGATGATTGATGGGAGAAAAATGTTTGCTTTTTTAGATTTGGGGGAGAATTAATGAAAAATCCGAGTGGAAAACATTCGATCAAGAAACTCTAAAAAATAAAAAATATATAAAAATTAAGAGAGATCAACGCAGTTTGAACTCAAAAAGTTTCCAAAAATATTTTCAAATAAATTCAATTTTTGTTACACTATTGTATTATTATTAATTTTATAGTTAGTTCCTTTAAAATTACATAAACAGAATCTTTGCATAACTTCGTTATACTTTGAAGTTAATTTAAATTAATTTAATTGCTTTTGTAGATCGTCTTTATAGCTCATTCTATACTTGCGAAGATTTATATATAACATATATTTAAATGTGTACTTTGGACAAATAATTCACATCGATATTTATTTATTCCTGTGGCATCTGAGTCCATACACTTGAATTATATTCGGGTATTCGGCGCCGATAAATTAAATAACCGAAATGAATCTTCCGCCGATGCGGTCTACATAGAGAGAATTTATGTCCGAGTAACAGGTTAATAGTAAACAACGGATTAATGGGAATAATCTCCGCAATTGCAGGCAAACGTTGACCTCTGGCGAACTTCCGCAATTATCGTGATATATAGGAGAATAATTCTCCAGTTCTCAAAGGAATTTCGAGGAGTAGAATTTCACTTACGATTCTAGGAGACCCACCTGAAAGAATAGGCAAAAACACACCCACTGATAGTACTTGTAGTGCTTCTTCTCGTGGGCGTCGCCGTCGGAGTTGCCGATGCCCGGGTAGGGCACCGACTGGCCCTGCTTCTTGTTGAAGTAGCTCTTCAGCGTGTAGGTGGAGTGAATCCAGCAGTAGGTGTTCAGTACGTCCTCGGGTATGTCCTTCGTGTGGACGCAATCGATCGGATTGCCGACATATTGGCGGGTGGTTATGATCAGGGAGAACGACATGAGGATCATCACAGTTATGGAGTAGTGCAAACGAAATACTGGCGAATCGGTTTTAACGTGACTGACCTTTACAAGGTTTTTCAAACCACGAAATATATCTAACATTGTTCGTTACCAAGGGGCGGGCGGCAACAGAATAGTTTCAACTGGGGCGGACGACGGCGCGACGTTCAGACCGAGGGGTTGGCGATGCAAGCGAGGCACACGGTGGAATTGAGGGGTCTTTTTTCTTTCGATTAATTACAAAAATTTTCTCTTTTGAACACTTTTTCCTGCTCAAAGGTTGCGTCGTGGTCGTTCACATTATCGTTTTGCGTTGGAAGAAAAACACTTTCTTTTCCTGGGCAATCCCATAGTTTCCTTGCGAATTGCTTTGGGGCTTGTTGTCCTTGTTGCTGTTGTGTTGTTACATGTTGTTCTTGTTGCTGCTGCTGTCGGTTGATCTATACTCAATCTGATTACACTGTGGGTCAACGACGATGACTGGAGACGACGAATGGGCGACGCGTGGATTTTCTCTTCGACTCTCATGAAATTTCGCATCTTAACACACTGGGTGGTGGTCTTTCATGGAGCTGGCGATCGAGCGGCGCTGTTCACATTATCACTCACTGGTATCACTGCGATTGCGATTGCTTTCTACATCACGATTCAATTCGAATTATTCATTTCTTTTCGCATTCTTAAGGCACTGGTTCAACTGTGGACGAGTTTCGAAAGTGAAGACGAGGATACGAGGATCGAATGTGAGGACGTGGTTCAAAAGTGAAGACGAGGATCGAAGACTAGGATCGAAAGTAAAGACGAGGTTCGAGTTCAACCGATTTTCATCGATTTCTTTCAGGTAAATCGAGCCCTGATTCCCTGCTTTCTCGACGACCATGGGCCTTCCCTGTCCTCCACACCTTTGCCCCACTCCTTCCCCCCATGCACAGCCATCCCTTTCAACAGTTCTCAGCGATTCCGCCCCCTCGTGTACTCAACTCAACCCCCCTCACGCGTACATATGTCTGCACATTTTTTAAAGAAAATCTAAATATTTACAATTGTTGTTGCTGGTCGGTTCTAGTTGTTGTTGTTGGCCGCTATTAAGCCAAATCACACGTGTTTACGTCGATCGGCTGGCTATTCATTATTTAACATCGGCCCAGGGAATGGAAATTGAGAAATCTCATTTTTCGCTCCCATCCGAAGCGATCCGAGGCGAAGCGAGTCAAGATTTCAATTCCATAGTTTTCGTTGAAAATATTCTCACGACGGGAGCGAATTATTTTGTTTATAAAAGGTTAATGAACAAAAGAACAAAATTCCAATACGCACACACGCAATTGGTACATCAGGAATTCGGACATATCTCTTGAGGTTGGAAATATACTATGGATACTAACTTTAGACATTGAAACCATCTCGAAGATCCGTTAATTAATGTATCGAAAATGAACTAGAATTTTTGTATTTTTGCAAAATAATGATTTTCCACAACCATAAACAAATGTCTTACGAAAGGTGCCAATAGAAGGAGGGGGCAACAACAACAATGGCTACAACATTCACCGATGTTTACAAACGCCAACCGAACAGTGGAGGCCGAAATATTGCAACACCCATGTGGTGGTGGAAGTGGTGAACTTGACATTAGGCCACGTTGTATATGAGACTTCCTAGGTGGTGGTGATGGCAATGGTGTTGGTGATGTTTTTGGTATTATTGGTGAGGTTAGATGGTTCCACCACGATTGGTGCGGTGTCGAAAAGGGAAGTGAATTACGAAATTCCAAGTTGATGTTCGCAGATTTTCATGAATTCGCTCCTCCCGCGGAGTTGAAAGGAGAAAACGACAGGAGAGAAGATAATTTGGCGATTATGCCAATGGTGGTGGGTGATCGACATGAGGTGGTGGGGGCACTCGGCCTACCGGGGGGCTCGAGTACATTGCGAAAATTCGGCCGACCCGCTCCACATGCACAGAACGCGTTGGCGACTATTTATAATTCCGGCCACGTTACGTTGAACCGACCGAAATGCGGCATTTCTAATTGGCAACAATAACTGCAACAACACCAACTATGACACCAACAATATTAGCAAAAATAAATACCAACAACATTATCTATAGTAATACCAAGAATGTTACCAACAACAATAACAATAGTACTAAGAACAAACAACAACAGAAAATAGCAAATACAAAAATAAAAACGAAGACGAAGATGAAAAACTTGCAGTCATCTGGAAAAACCACAAAGAAAACAAGGAGAAATTTCCCCAAAATTCAAATCTTTTCGAATGATTCTCGTGAAACGAACCAAGAAGAAGACATTTGCTGATCGCTACCTCGGAAAGTGGGGAAAGAGAAGGGGGGCGGGAGGCGTGGACACTCAACAGTTGTGACTAAGTGAGTTTTCCACGGAAATGCCGCCGGGGAAATTCTCGCCGCCGCTTTACGTGGAAATGAGTTAATTTTCCAGCATTCGCTCGACTCCCGCCCGCAGGAACCTTCAAGAATAAACAATTGTTTCTCAATTTCAATGATCTCTCTTCAATGTTTGTTCGATAGTTCAATTGTGTTTCCTATCGGCGATCTCTCTGGGGGGAAATCGGAGTCGAAGTTGAGTCGAAATCGCCCGAGTTCCTTCCGCGCAACAACATGCTGAAGACATTAAACACTGACGTGTTTTATTTTTATATCTCTTGCTGGTTTTATGATTCGAAAACGGAAACGCGAGCGCGAGGAAACGAAATATTGCAATGAATCACGAGTGGCTCGACTGATCCCGCTGGAGAGGACGGAAAGACTGGGACGAGCAGAGGTCGGCGATCCCAGAGGGCGGAGGACAATTGATTCACTCATTCACTCACTCACTCACTGACAGACTGGCGCGATCGCCACGACGACACTCCCGACGCGAAACTGTGGAGCGCGAACATTTGCGACCTCGGAAGGACCTGGGTCGGATCGGAATTGAGATGGACCGGGTTGGGTCGGGTCGGACCGGCGGTAGTGGGGCGTGGCAGGTTGGGCTGGGTTCGGTTGGCTTTTACGGTAACCCAACGAACGAGCGAACGAAGGAACAAACGACCGACTGACTGCGTGACTGCCGCCTGACGCTTCCACTCCAACGCCTAAATAAACACTGCTCGTGGCCTGTGGATCTCGTTGGCGTCTTGGCCGTGGTCGGGCGGGCAGCGCTCGCTCATCCTCGGTCCGGCAGAAGAGGCATCGACAGCATCTTGGCCAACGAACGAAAATCGGAGGGAAATTTATTTTGGTTCGCCCGCGAAGCACGAACAACAATCACAGAGAGGGCCAGAGCGGCACGGGATGCTCTGGATCGGGCGTAAATGTTTCGAAGACTTGGTACAGCACAGAACACGATCGCTCTCGTCGCTCCCGCTCTTTCGCCGTCCCCCACTCACTTGATCTCCCCCACCTGCTCTCCCTCACTTGTTCGCCCGCTCTCACTCTCACTGTCACTCGCACTCTCACTCGATCAGCCTCGTTCGGTCACCGGGTGACGCGTCGTCGACTTCCGTTGTCGCGTGCGCTCGTCGCGGAAGTGGCTCCGATGCTCGAACCGGCGACACGTCACGACTTCGGCTGTAGCTTCCTGCTGTTTCTGTCTGCTGCCTTTTCCACTGCACTCCGCTTTCTACTGCTCTTTTTCGCAATCCATTCGCTTTCTACCGTTCCTTTTTGTGCCTGCTGAGACTATCCAACGTTTTCGCTCATTTACAAAATTCGAGTGTTCTCGTTGTAGGCAGTGGTGCAGCTGAAGTGTTGCCATTGCTATTGGTGTTGCCAGATTCACATCCCGTCCCAAGTCTCGGGATAGTAGTGGGGACTATCGGTGTTGTTGTTGTGATTGAGTCTATCCACTCGTTCGTTTGTTTGTTGTGGTCGTTGAAACAATGTGTTGCATGGCCGGACGATGGGCCTTTGTCTTGAGTTGTCTGTCGTCATTCGCGACAGTGGGACAAAGCTTTTAGGTTTGTGGGGAAAATATGGATAATGACGAACATTGAAATGACAATTGGGTTTCATAGTCATTGGGTTTAGAAGAGAAATTCCAACAAATAACTTTTGGTATATTTTTGATTTTTTCAGAAATAGTTTCAAGAAAGATTTTCAGACAAATTGATTTATTCCTTGAATTGATCAGAGACTCAGAAGGTCTTCTTTCGTTTCCTTCATTTTGCCCCACTGTTCGATGTCCCCTTCCCCTCCGACCAGTCTCCGGCATGGGCGACGATTTCTCGACGCATTAAATATTTATGCCTTTTTTTTCGTACGCACGCATGCCGTCGACACGACACAAGTTCGCAGTGAATATCAATAGATTACATCGACGGCAACAAAAGCAACAATAGCAGCATCCAACAGTAGCAGCAGCAGTAACATCATTGGTGACGACGGCAGTTACAGTGGCAGCAACAACAATAATGCCAACTACAAAACAGTTTACACTATAAAATGAGCAGCAACAACAACGATGAAGACGAGGATAATAAAAGCAAAAAAATATCAACAATGACAACAATAACATCAGCAATGATAACAACAACATTATGAAAGATAGCAACAATATTATTAAAGACAACAAAAACATCAGCAATGACAACAACTTTGATAATGATAACAGACAGAGAGACCAACATATGTTTATCTGTCGCAGCGACAATGCGTCTGTCTGCAGCGCCAGCTGATTGTTTGGAGGCCGCCAACAACAATAACAACATTGGTGACATCAACGACAACAACAATCAGTAACAACAACAATCAGCAACAACAACGACAATCACAACATTATCAATAGCAAGTGTTGCCAACGATGAAGATGTTGATCTCCAGAGATGACAATGACGAGACGAAGAGACGACGGGGGATGGGGGATGGACGATGGATGCGGCGAACGCTGGACAAAAGGATGAAGGACGATGGAGAAGAGGAAAGAAGGACCGTAGCCAAGAGGAAGAACAACATTGTAGAAGAGGGACGATGGACTGTAGACAACGATGAATGGTGAAGAAGAGGGATAGCGAGCATGAGAGATACAGGATGGCTGGCAAGTGAGAAGGAACGTGCTGAAGCGCCTGGCGGCACGCGACGACATGTCACGTCACGCAACCGGACGAGCTACAGATGTTGGCAACACATGGTGTTCGATGCGATAAGATGGGGATGAGGCAAAAGGAGGGCGGTGGGTCGACACGCCCGCTCCATCAGAGGAGGATTATGAAGCCATCAACTCGCAGAAATCAGAATTCCAAATGTCAAACGGACATGATGCGTTTTTAAACAACTTCCGGTCGCCGCTGGCTGACGAGGAGAACGGAGAGAAAATGACGATTGGAGCAAAGGGACGAGTGAAGCAAAAGAATGAGTAGAGGAAAAAGGATGATTGCAGTAAAGGAGGAGTAGGAAACAAGGATGTATCGAATGGGAGCCGCAGACTCGACCGCCGGGACCGTCGAGCGATACGAGTTAATTTGAGACGTGCCACACGTCACGAGGTCTTCCGGGCAGGGCGTGACGTGTCGGAGTTCCCAACACAATGGCGCTCATTATCGGGCCCAATGAATGGAGGACTGCGGATAACGAGTGAGGATCCTTGCCCAGGACCAGGACTAGTAAATCTTATCACTCGAACAAGGGAACAAGCGAATAATGCAGACAAGGACGAATTCCAGTGAGGCTTCCGGAGATCATACTTGTTCCGTCAACTTCCCTCCCCACCCTGTGGACAGTGCGTCAGCATGATTAAAAAGGATGCGTGTGAATGAAGCGGGAATACTTTGCCAATTTCACAGCAGCAAGTTCGACCCGGGTTCAATGGACCAAGGAAGGCAAAGGGACGAATGCCAAAGGGACACGTATTGTGTTAATTTAATGGTTGTTAATGTTGTTATTTTCATAGTAATACTTGTTGTTAGCAGCTGACAAAATGACTTCGGGGAATTTCTGCGGCTTCCACACGCTGACAATGAATCCTGGCCGAGGGTCGTTCGAGAGGACAAAACATTTGGGACCGCAGTGCTCGGAGAGAAAAATAGTGGCCGTCAACCTTCCTTCCTTCCGGTCAGGTGAGACAATAAACACAATGGCCAAAACGACCGGGGGCGGCGACAAATTCTCTCGTGGGAAGAAGAAGATGCACTTAATGTGACCCTAGGCTCATTTATCTTCATCTGGTTACACGCCCTCCTCACTACGTATTCGCCCCCAGCCACAGGCCCACGGCTCCCTCTGCCGCCTTCTTTTCCCGGCTCGCTCCACCTCCCTTCGATCGTTCCCCTCCCAGACCAAACTCCTATCACCCCTCCTCCTCCCACCACGCCTTCTTCTTCCCATCCCTCTTTAACGACTCGTGCTCCGGGAAACTCGATCTATTTTTGAACGAATTTCAAGTTGCAACGCATTTCCTCAATACAAAAACAAAATTATGGCGGTTTGTTCTCTTCTTTTTGTTGTTTTTTGACTTTGGTTGTTTTTGTTGTTATTATTATTGTTGTTGTCGTTGTTGTACGCTCCCTCGCATTGTTGCCTGGCCCGCTGCATCGACGCTAAATGTCGAAAATAAAACGTTCTCCCACTAGATTTTCCTCATTTTTTAAGGTTGAAATTTTCCCAATTCTCATCATTTGTTGTTTTCGGATTATTTGTTGATATTTCAGTTAATTTTTTCAAAAATTCAAATGTTTAATTGTTTTGAGTTTAGTTTGCCTTCTGAGGGAATTCCTTAGTTGTAAATTTTATAATAATTTAATTCTTTTAATTTTCTCGACTAATGAGAATGATACAAGTGATACAACAAATAGTATTTAACTTTTCTTTGAATATTTTCCCAACTCCACTTTCTTCGAATGCCATAATTTCGATCATCAATATATTCCCGAAGATATTTGCATATCATATTTCTTCGGGAATATATCGAAGAAATATGTCTTATACCAAGATTTTTTCTCTTCTCCTTCTCCCTCTGTTTGCTTCAAATTTCTCTCAATCTCTCCCATTTGGGCCAATCTGGCAACACTGTCTGATGGATATGTCAGTTAACTACAATTTATCTCCGCTGCAGATGTCGACGTCGACGCCGCCGTCGCTGCCGCTGTCGTCGTCTGCCAGTTCTGCTGCATTTTAACAATTTTATGGCCGATTATTTTATGGTTCGATTGCCGAGCGCACGTGTATTCGTTCATCTATTTATGTGTGTGTGTGTGAGCGATTTCACTTTCGGCGCCCCATTTCCTAGTCTGGAGAGCGGGGGAAGGGGGTGCAGAAATATTATTTATTGAGCGATTGTGGAGGGCGAGGGCAGGGCGTAGGGAGCCACCATCAGGAGGGTCCGCCTTTGTTTATGGCCAGCAGTTCGAGCAAATTGACAGATCTTTCAGCGGATTATCCCGACGTCTTCTCGCTCTCGCATTCATCTCATCGCCCTCTTTCTCTCATCTCACCATCGTCTTCCCTCACTACGACGATGACTTTAAATGCTGACATTTGAGACTTTGGCCTAGTTGAGAATTTATGGGGGGCCAGCTCGAGGGATTCCGTGGCGGATTTGGATTTGTGGAAGATAAACGATAGTTTTTTTCCTCTGCGCATTAATTCCCACTCCATGCATTGGTTGTAATTTCTTTGAATTCGGCCCCAGGTCCTGATCCGTTAAGCAAGGTTTTATCCTTCACTTGACCTTTGGGTCCATTATTTGCCTTTATCGATAGACCCTACTCCGTTTGATGAAAAGTCATTCTCATCCTCTCGATCCTGGGACACTGGCCTTTATGTTTTTCTTGTCATCATCTGAACCTGAACTTGTCTTTGGTTTTATTTTTTTATGAAGTCCTTCTGACCCTTGAATCAGCTCCTCTGACTCTTCTTCCTCCTCTTGGTAAACACTCATATCACTGAACTCTCCTCTTTCTAAACTCTCATTTCACTAGATTCTTCTCTCACTGAGCTTTCCTCTCACTGAATCCTCCTCTCACTAAACCCTCCCCTCCCCTCTGGCGACTCCACCTCCTTCGCATGACTTTGAACTTGAATCCTAATGTCCTGCCCGAGTCTTGCCAAGTCATTATAAACTGTCCCCATTGCATTCCGACGAAGAAGACTAAGCCACTCGCAGACAGTGCGTGCTCAGCATGACATGTGGGGTCTCGTCGACTCTCTCTGTAAATGAGGAATCTTCATCACTTTCCAGTACGACCCTTCGCAGCCCCAGTTCATGGAACCTAATGATGCATTTGGAGTTCCAGCTCTCCATCTCTCGCCCCTCCGGCAATTCCTAAAACGAAAAGGAATTCTTCAAAATTTGCAGACGCCACCCGGAGTCTCGAGACCGAGTCCGACGGCGACGTCGACGCCGTCCTGGCCGGGACTTCCTTCCACATCCGGTCCAGACGTCTGAATGCCTTTTCTTCGCCGTCGTGCTGAGCTGATGAAAGTGTTGCTAACTACAACTTCCCTCCCTTCACACTCCCCTCACCATCTCCGGGAATGGTTTCGATTTGGATCATCTTTTTATAGAGCGGCGTGAATGTAAACAAAGCCAAAAAGAGAAGGAGGTGAGAAGCATCATAATGCTGGTACGAGGTAAGAGAAGGGGAGAGAACAAGGGTGAGGGAAGGTGGGAGAAGGTGTTGTTTGCCGAACCTGTTGTCAACGCTGAGAGCTCGGAGAGTCGACTCTTTCTTCGAGCTGCCCTAATTGAGACGTCATCCAATCCACCATTCATCCATTAATCCCACCGTACATCGGATGCCTCCGCTCGTCTGTCTTTTGACGTTCTTCTGTCCTTTCTTTGGAAAAACTCCAATTAGAACCTCTCCAACTTCATCTCCGTACACCGAGAAAAACTATTTAAAACTCATGGTTCGATCCGAGTTGTTTGTAATTTTATCCACTTCATCACATTTTTTTCCATATACTCCAGTTTACCGTCTTCGTATTAACTTGTTCTACAAATTATTTTGCTATCAAACGTGAGTTTTTCTAACCACAATCAATTCATGATCGTTGAGATATCGAATTTCTAGAATGAGGGGAATCAATCAACCAGCTAGGGTCTAATTATATTGACAGACTATTTTATGTGGACCAAGTTATCATATTGCGCTCTTTTGCACACTTTCATTTAATCTCACTAACTTAAAAAAACTAAACTAAACTAAAAAAACTAAATTAAATTAGTTGACACCAAATTCTTGTATGAAAATTTCTGTGTTGAACACTTTCATAATTTCGCGTTATGAATTTTAATTCTTTAAGAGATTTTGAATTTTTCGCAATATATTCCCAAAATTAAAAAAAAAAATTGTAAAAAACTTTAAAATTAGTAAAAAATTTAAAAATTACTACAACGTTTATAAATTTTTCCAAAATTTAAAAATTTTTCCAAATTAGGAAAATTTAAAATTATTTTCAAAATTGGAAAATTGGCTTAACATTTCCCAAAAATTTTTAAATTTCTAATTTTAAATTTCATTCTTAAAATTCTTTTTTGAATATGTTTAGTATTGAGAATGAGGAAATCGGAAGAAGAGTCGATTTTCGGGATTCATTGTCTTGAAACTCGTTTATGGTTCACATTTCATTGGAACTTCTTGTCAAGTCTCGCATTTGCACTTCCAGTAAAAGCGGAAACCCTTAAGAAGTTGTTGTTCCCATTGTTATTTTTTTGTTGTTGTTGTTGATACTATTGACGTTGTTGTAATAGTGATGGCTAACATGTGTGCTCGCCAGGAACTGATTCACCGCATTCACCACAATCATCACCATCGCCGCAGCCTCAGAGCGAAAACCTCATAAAAACCATTGTCGTAAAAACTTTTAAATGATAAAAATACAAAACGATAATAGGAAAATCCGAGTGAGCCGAGTTCTCTGGCAACGCCGGTCGTCCACTTCGCTCGAGGTCGTTCGAGGCGACGGACGGACGCCACTTCAGGAACTTAAAATTTAATGCAATTTCAATTAAAAGTATAATCTATAAGTTTGAAGGAAAGCAAAAAAAAAACAAATATTTAAAAGAGCGATGGCAAGGGTCGCAGGGGGAAGGGGAACTACAACAACAAAAGCAATAACAACAACAACAACAAGAATAACAAGAACAAAAGAAACTCACGCACAATTAAGAATTTTTGCAACACTGGCGTCCGCGATCTGCCGACACTTCAAAGACGTTTGCTGGAGGCAGGCTGCGGGCAGACGGTCGGACAGGCGACCGACGTTGGTCGGAGAGATATGGAGCGAGTGATCAACAGGCGGACAGAGGGAGAGAAAGACGTACAGGCGGACAGACAGACAGACAGCCCGGGTAATGGACACTTCGCAGAAAAGCTCACAGATGGACGGACCGACGTTGGACACATGAACACGTCGACGACGAGACGGTCGGACAGACATGGAGAGGGAGGGGAGTGGACGAGGCCGGAGCCGGAGCCGGGCGTCGATGGAGCGACAAGCGAACACTTTCGGACAGCCGTAGAGACAAAGTAATTGACGCCAGATTCCAGGCGAGTGGACAGACAGCAGCCGACACAGACAGACATGCGGCCAGAATGAAAATGTTTGAAAACAATTTGGATTCACTTCCAAAGGGGAAGAATTTCACCCTTTTATTTTCACAAACACATACATCCATACACTCGTAGAAAAGCGAAATATTTTCTTTCAAACATACACACACACAGGCACCCACACTCTCATATGATCGTTGTTGTTGCTACTTGCTGGAGTACTTAGAATTTGTTATGGCTGAGGTGTGCTGTTGTTGTTTTTGTTATTGTAGCAGCAGAAATAAATCCGCCTCATGGCGTTGTCGATGTACCCACGATTGTGTGTATGTGTGGGTGTGTGCAGTTGTGTTTGTTTTGAACGTGTTACAAAAATAGCATTTCTCGGTGTTCCATCAACTGATGCTGTTATTGTTGATGATTTTGAAAACTTTTTATTTGTTTGCAGAGTGAAGTGGGAGATTTCTCAAGTAGGAAAGCAAAACAATGACTTCCGGTTAGGTGCGAGGATGCACTTTGACCTTCTGATGGATCAGTCATATTCTTCTCCCAATCAAAGTCCAGTAGAGTCCAAAGTCTATGTAATGTGGAAAACTTCTTTGGATCCCAACCCAAGCAACCGGTCCAAACATAAACACCTGGAAAAATATTTTTCTCTCCAATCAATTCCACCATCATCCACAATTGGAATCTCCCAAACACATGCCACACAAATTTTATTCACCATGGCGAGAAATTCTCGTCTTCACCCTAAGACACGGTTTGTGCCCAAAGTATATGTTGAATGATTTTACCGACACCATTTGTTTTCGACCAACTTGGTTTGTGTATCGACTAAACACATCGTTACCGACAGCAAAGACATGCGCTAATATTTACGATATCTTGATACAGCAGTTGTGCGGGATTGTGGACTTACCTGAAAAAATAGGGTAAACGCCACCCATTGATAATATTTTGTATGCTTTATTGTGAGAGGTCCACGTCCCTGCGAATTATGAACCCCAGGAAAAGGCACCTCGGAACCTTGCTTCTTCATGAAGGCATCCACCACCGTGTATGTCGAGTGTATCCAGCAGTATGTGTTGAGGACATCTTCCGGAATGTCTCTGCAAGCAAAAACGATCGTTCACATGTAGAAATAATGATTAAAATAAAGAGAATAAGGACTCACCTCGTGTGCACGCAGTCTATGGGGTTTCCGACGTACTGTCGCGTCGTGACGGCTATCGAGAAGGTGATCAGCAGAATAACGGTTGCGTTTGTGTGTAGGCGAAAGACAGGTGAATCGATTTTGACATGAGACACCTGCACACACACACACACATCGATTGATCGTGGGAAGATCGAGGACGAAACCGAAGACGATGCGCAAATAGAAAGAATATATTATTATCGAAGGCACAAGTGGGTGGGTCAGGTTGAAAAAATCGAAAATTAAAACATTCTCGTTAAAGTAAAAGTTCTCATAAAAGTTTCATAAATATTCATGACTTAATTAAATGCTATTTTACGGCGTTAAATAATGAAGTTTACAATATTTTGCTTACATACAAAACGTGTCGTGTCTCTGTTTACTCTAATTTCGAATGTAATGCATTCGGCAAATAAATAACTTTCCACACCGACAATGGCTAATGGGCAACAACAGGATGCCATCGCGATATTTTAATTAAAATAGTTTTCCAATTTTTCCGTCTCGTTGTCGAACGGTTGTACCTCGGAATTTTTAATCGAGGCGATTAAATTCAGTCTATGCAACAATCATGGCTGTGGCATTATTTATTTGCTTAATTAAGCATTCAAATATTAACATGTTTGCGTATAAATATTGCATATAGGCATATATATAGTTATATGTATATAAGTAGATAAATCGTAATGTTAGGACTTATACATAGTTGGTTTGCAATTAACGGGGAGCCTTTAAATTACAACAACGAAACTTACTTCGGTTAGTAGAGGGTTTGAAAGGCATTTTACAATTATGTATAGAGTTAGAAGCATTAAATACATAAGTAAGTAATATAACATAACTTTTAGTTAATAACAATAGTAATAGTAGTATTAGAAGTAGTTGTTGTTGTTGATAGTGATCTGATCCAATGAATTAAAATGACAATTTTGTACTTTTGGTTCTGGTGTTGAATGTCTTTCGTATATAAATGTTCTCTATAGATTAAAAATGTTCCCTAAACTTAAAATGTTGACTAAATTCAAAATGTTCTCTTATTGAATTGCAAATGTTCTGTATATTAAATGTAGACTTTATATGACATACTCGATAAATGTTTCTAAATATAAAATGTCTGTTCGAATACTTAGTAACGGGTATGCAAGAACGATGCATAGGAATGCAAATTTAATGATCGCTATTTATGATTTCGTCTATCGGCCTTTCAATTTTTCGACAAGAGACCAAATTGGGAGATAATTTTTTCGGGACATTAAACCGGAGTTGCTTTGCTCGGTAAATAATCTTCGAATCGGAAAAAATAAATGGAATTTTATATGAATTGAATTAGTCACTATAACCACAGGACTTTCAATAAATGTTCTGTACTGGATAATACAATAATCTAGTGAAATCAGCCTTCATTGACCTTTTGAATATGTGCGTATTCATAAAGTTAGGTTATAATTATGTTCGAATTTAAGTTCTGAATAGAATAGAAAACAAAAGCAATTACGCTGATCTGACCCTTGGAAGGGCGGGTGCGCCCCGAATTCGCTGGCACCTAATCATTAAATGGCAGATAAAATTATTATTGAGCATAATTGCTGGGGTTGCCAACGGTCCATTGGCTGCAATAACGAGCGAGGCGCCTCCGTTCGCCGCGAACAATTTCAAAACTAATTAACTTTCACATAAAAATCAACATGAATTCGATTTGATTAAAATCCATTTCATTTTTAATTTGCAGAAATAAAAACTCAATAAAAAGCAACAATTGCACAGACAAAACAACTCCGATTCCCACATCATGTCGATCTCTGGGATGGCAAAAAATTGAAAGAGCTGAAAAAATGCACTGAAGGTGAGTTTAATTATTTTTGGTTTTTGTTTTAATCCGGTCAGTCAATGCTTCAAAATGACGTAATGACACTGATTTGACGTTCAACAACGATGACGTTTGGAATTAACAGATTTTTATGACCACTGAATCGATATTTTATAGACGCTTCGGAAAAGGAAAAGGAGAGAAATAATTTCAAAAGATGTGACATGAAATTTCGATAATTCGATTATTCGATAATTCGACAAATTAAAGGAGTTTTTTTTTTTTTTAATTTAAATTGGAAATTTTACTTTTTAGATCTTGAATCAGTGAGATTTTGGTGAGATGTTGCTCTGGTGAAATACATGTAATATATAGATTTAGGTGATTCTGTGGTGAATTTAATTTAATTCGTGGTTGAGGTGAATTTCGTAACTCTGACGTGAGGAGAAGAACTGGTGGTGAATTGGGTGAAGTATACGTTTCAGTGATATAAAAGTGAATTGACTTGAGGTGAAGTGGTGAAAATAGTTAGTGAATCGACTGGCTTTGTATACAATATGTGAGACAAATTAGCGGTAGTGAGCGGTGGTGAGCCGAATCAAGTTTTGAGATTGAGTTCAAATATACTAATTGTGAGTTGAGTCGAGCTGAGGTGAGCTTGAGTAGATTCCTATGTGATTTCGTGACATTCGAACTCAAGTCAATCGAGTGAGTGGTGGTGAATTCGACTTGAGTGAAGTTAAGTGAAGTGAAGTGAAGTGACGTGACGTGGCAGTGAGTGGCTGGTGAGTAAAAATCTAAAATCTGTGAGTTCTGTTCAAAAAAGAAAGCAACCAAAGAAATGAAAATAATAACGAATTCCTACAACGTGAGGTGATACAACTTCTTAACTTTATTGCATATACAATGTTCTATAGCGAAGGTCGAACGATTTTGAATTTTGTGGATTTCGACTCGAGTTCTATATATTCTATATGCGAATGCTCTGCGAATTGAAGCATGGCCAAAGGAAGCTCCTCCCAACCGCATCGCCCGGAGAGGTTTCCACGGGTTTTACAGGAACAACACACACACAATCAGTAACCAGGATGCGGTATGCACAACCAGGCAATAAAAGTCATAGAGTATAGTAGTTTTAGAGAACATCTAGTCAGCTAGTTGAGGAAATTTAATAGAGAGAAGGCGAACTTCGGAGGCGACGCCGTTGAGAGAAGCTCCCTTCGCATGGTCCATACCTTAGCCGGTTGTTACTTACGAACTAAATTTTAGATTCGAGGTGGATTTCAATTGGACGGTTTAGATTCTGTTTATATAAGCTTGACATATGTAGATATATATATAGATATATGTATGTAGAAGAAGGTACATACTTCGAATGAGTAGCTAACAATACAAATCATAATCAGAAATACTTAATGTATAATAACATACACACAAATAGATACGAATAGAATTCAAATACAAATATGAATACGAATACAAATTGTGGAGCAATCGAGGTGAATAAAATTAATGTTAATATTAATATAGAAAATTCATTACATTTGATTTAGTTGTTGTTCGATTTAGTTTTAAGTTTTAGTGAGGATTTTTTAAGCATTTATTTGATTATTTGATTGTTTACTGTTTTTACTGTGAGCTTGGAGTGAGTGAGTTCTGTGGTGAGTATACGTTATCTTGCTATTGTACATGGTGAGTTCATACACTGAGCATTGATTACTGTTCTCTGTCGGGTTAGCATATTGCAATTGTTGTTCTTGTTGTTGCTGTGATGTCTACAGTACGTTACGTTGCAGTTGCGTAAAGTTTAGAAGAAAAATGTGGAGCGAAATATAAATGAGTTTCGAAATGATGGGACGAGTGTGTGAGTGTGAGGTGGGGTGGGGAGAATACCAAAAACCATAGCCAACCATCTGTTCGAATTGGGCGCAATTTACGAGAGATTACTGTGAGTGAGAAGAAGTTTCAAAGAGTTCCAAAGCTACTTAAGTTAATTAATTACATAAAACATTTGAACGTGTTTTGTATGTTTCGTTCAACAACTATGTATGTGACGTGTGAGAAAGAAAGAGAGCAAAAGAGAGAGAGAGAGAGCGAGAGTGAGAGAGAAAAGAGTTGTGGGTGGTGTTTAGTTCTACATCAGGTGTGTGGCATGTGAGGTGAGTTGTTTCGAGTATAATCTATGGTAAAGTGTGGTGAAGTACTTCAAGTGGATTTCCTTGTTCTGTTGTTGTTTCTTTTGGTCTTCCCTTGTTTGTTGCTGTTGTTTCTTGACTGTGACTGTGTTTTGTAATTAATTAAGAGCTTTTTCACAATCGTATCCATTGACTTCTCTTCCCATTTGCAGATCCCCAGTTCGGCTCTGTTACTTTGCGGGTTTCTGTGGTGAATGACTGTTGTGGTGAGTTCACAAAATGATCGTGGTGAAGCTGTCAACTGTGTCAACTCCCGCAATCACGGTGATTGTCAGACCGGTCGATGGGTCCACCATCGCATTCTCTTCTACTTATCAATTGTTTTTATAACATTTTCGTATTCAGGATATGTTTTGCAGCATCCATAATGAGTCGATGATTTATTTGTGGATTTGAAGATTTGTTGTTCTTGTTGTGAAATGTTTAGTGATCGTTTCGGGTGGATTTGGTGAAGGTGGTCATGATGGTAGTGGTGGTGGTGCATGAGAAAACGTTTTATTCTTCAATTTGTTTCTATTGACTTAATTGATTTCTTTTAGTTTCGTTTTTACTTCTGTTTACGGGGTCGTTTCAATAAAATGTGCTAATGGTGAATAGAATGAGGGCCAAATCGGACTACCGTGGTGAATTTCGGATGCTAGAGATAGATGCCTAAGGTGAAGAGAGGTGAGATTCTAGAGCGGAAATGCCTGAGGGTGATAATCTGGGATGAAAAGGCGATTGAGGTGAGATAGGCGACTGATATGAGAAAGACGATTGAGGTGAGAAAGGCGACTTGAGGTGAGAAGGCTATTGATGGTGAGACAGGCGTTAGAGGTGAGCGAGGCGCTTTAGTTGAAACGGCACTCTAAATGAAGAAGGCGATCGAGGTGAAGAAGGCGATCAAGGTGGAAACAGGCGATTGAGGTGAAAAAGACGATGTTAGGTGATTTCGGTAAAAGAAGGGTGATAAGGTGAAGAAACGTGAATCAAAACGAAACCAAACAAAAACCGAACACACCGAAACAAAACAAATATACAAACGAAAAATCTAAAGTTTAAAGGATATTTTATATGGTTTTTCTTTTTTAAATTCCAAATGATCCAGAACATTCCGGTCCCGAGGCCGATGCTCACGAACCCCAAAACCGAAGCCCTCACAGGGAACGGCGAATCTCCCCGGAACCGAGACCGCGAGACAAACCGGAACCGCAAGGGACGGAGCACCACGGCTCCGATGGAGTCTGCCCCCGTCAAGCGACCAGAGCGAATCACGCGACTCGTCACGCGGCTGCCACTCGAAGCTCCTCGGTCGTTTCGCTCGTTCCCTCGTCTTCCATCCGACCCCGAACCCCTGCCTGCGGTTGCAGTTCCTCTTATGGGCGGCTGGGGTTCGGCACTTTGTTCGTTCCGTTTCGTCGTCCCGTCGTCGATGCCGACATCGGGCTGCGGCGCTCGTCGTGATTTCCATGTCAGGAGGCAATAAGAACGAATGTTATGCGCGGAGCAAACAAACTACATTCGCAACTTTTCCCCTTTTCGGGGCCATCAAAATAATAAAATAAACAGCAATAACAAGAACAACGACCAACGTCTCCAACCCCACCACGACCATCGAAACTACAATTTGTCTTCTTCGTGGTGGGAAGAAGCACGCTTCACTAGGTGAAGTTATTGGTGTTGTTCTTATTATTGTTGTTATTTTTATTGTTGTTCTTGTTGTAATAGTTATTGTATTTGTAGCTGATTTTTGCCCCCAAATGGGCTCCAGCGACCCGCGAACAGGGGGCGACATACCACGCCCCTCCCCGTGCTACCACCGAAGAACAGAACTAATTGTTTATCCAAGTTCGAGCCCTCTGTCATCATCGAACGTCGTGAACTTTGGGCCAAGTGAAGCGGTCCGCGGACTCCTTCCGGCCCACGAAACTAGGTTAATGAATGTTGGGATCGCTGATTTATTCGCGCCAGTGACAATGCAAAGCAGACGACGACGATCGAAGACGGGCGGGGCGGCGTCGAATTCGGCGACGAACGAATCCCATCCACTTGGAGATCGAAGCGAATAGCGGTTGATGGGGGGTTGGAGCTGTAAACAGTTCGCCGAAAGTACAGAAGTCGACTCGCGCTGTGTCCCAATTTCCAGCGGGCTGGCGAATGAGACGAGGGGGCGAAATGAAGTTCGGCAAAATCGTTTCGACTCCCCAAACAATTCGCAATACGCACTATGTAGTTCGTCATGGGACGAAATTCTCTCAATTTTCATAGGGCGATGTTTTCAAATCCAATACATACAAAATCTCCTTGGAGCCAACGTTCACAACTCATCCAGGCTCCAGGCGCCCTCCCTCGATTTGCGTCGGGAAAAGGTTTTCATGTGAGGTGTTGAATATAGAATTTTATTCATGGTTATTACGTTATATTTGGGAAACAAGTTCACTTCCGACATTAGGTTGTTAAAAGTTTAAATGGCTTTAATTAAAAACAATACACTCTACCGGAATCAACTGAAGATAAGGGAAACGAAAACTAAAAATCCGGAATACATTTTGTATAATTTTCAAAATAAACCAGAAATCTCGGGGAACTCGAGAAAACTTTTGCGAAACACAGCGGGAATTTGCATAAATATTAGTTAGTTAGTAGTACAACATAAAAAGCGAAAGCAGTGCAACCATAGACAGAGACAGAGATACAGATACAGTTATAGAGCGCAGGGTGGCTTACGGGGAGGCACAGAAGAAGAAGAGTAAGAAGAAAGATTGGAAAGAGGCGTCGAAAGAGACAGAGAGGGAGAGAGATAATTAAACTAAACTTCAAACAAATAATAACGATAATGATCAGGGAAACTAAGAGTACGTTGGGGGGCGTGGGCGAGGGCGGGTCCATTACAGAAAGAGGGGGCGGGGCGGGGGGAGAAAGCCTTAGAAGGAAAGCATTGTTCTACGGTTTCTGCAATGTTTACTCTACACAAAACAAAGTCAACCCATAACAAATACATGTAAACAACAACGCAGACATTGCATAGTTTCAATATAGTTTAGATATACATATGTATGTGGGTATATTGTATATATAGTCGATAATGTATTCAATATTAGCACAAATAACGACGCATTTTCAACTGGATTACTTTGAATTATCATTGCATGTTGTTCAAAAACTCAAAAGGATGCATTAAAAAGCAAATTCAAGTCCTCATTGTGTTCAACTTTCTTTACACGTTGCATTTCCATTCAGTCCAAATCAATTTAATTCTATCAATTCAAATCAATACATCTCATTTATGTATGTGTTTTTCAGTTTGCAATATTTCAAAAACAAAACAAAGCTGCTGGCAACGCTTTGCGTGTGTATTGGCATTGGTTCGTGTCGATATATATATTTTGTAAAATATATACGGGGTCGGTGAAGTGTGCATGTGTGTTCTAAGGGACAGTTAATTGTACGCTTACCTTTGCTTCCGAAGCCTCAGCAGCGGCCCTCGAACTCGGTTATTTACGGCGGTACTACACCGCATTTCCTTCCAAATTATTTAGCATAGCACCTGGGAGTCTTTGGGGGGCAATTCTTTGTTCTATGTCTGCCTCGTTGTGTGGTTTCCCTATTGGTCCCTATAAAGGTCTCCGTTACATAGTTTGTAGTATCTGTCCATCGTCCTACTGTTCGTGTTGATGTTAATTTCTATCTTTGATTTGCTTTCCTTGCGGTTCATGTTTCGATCATCGAAGAATTTCTGATAGTTTGGTCTTTAGATTTGTCTACTCTTCGTTGCGGTTTGGTTTGGTCTTCGTCCTCTTCGTATCTTCGTAATGACGAAATCTGTCGACGTCATTTTGGATTCCCCCAGTCTTAGCATTCGCGATATACCTACATATGTAGGTGCGGGTCTGGGTCTACTTAGGCTATAGGATCGGTAGATATACTGTTCCGGTGTCGAGATTAAGTGGACAAATATATAGGGGCTGTTATTCAGAGTTGCCGCTCTTCTATTGGGTTGCGTGTATTTGTTCGAATATAGCTTGCAGGTGTGTTAGTGTGTGGTTTAGCAGACTATTGACGTTTAAGGATATTTAGATATATTTATTTGTAAGCCATGTTTTAGTCAAAACCAAAACAAACGAAAAATACAACTTCGTTAAAAATCAGGGTGCATTCACTGTCTAAAACTTTGCAAAAAGAAATTATAACATATATTGTTGTATTGTAATAGTAGTTGGTATATAGTATATATTAGTTAGTATTAGTATTTAAATTACGCACACACATATATTAGTATAGTAGTAGATATGTAAATATTTATATAGATATGTATATAGTTAGTAGACAAAATAACAATCGAACATAGGGAACCAAAAATCAACACAACATCTGACACATGTCATCATATCGCAAAAGGTGGCAACACTGGTGAGTAATATATATATATATATAGTAGTAGTAGTATTGGTTAAATATCGGTTAGCATTGAGTTTTAAAGTGTTTAATATTTGTTCAGTTTGTTGAAAGCTTGTTTGGGGCGGGACTCAAATCAAAATGAGGGTTCTATAATTCAATTGTCTTAAAATTATCGAAATTTCAAAAAGTTCGATCAGCCGATTCGATTCGATTCTTCCATTATAGGAATACATATTCAAAAAGGGGTATTGTTCTCGCTATTCGTCCGGGAGTCTCGGCTGAGCAAGCAAAAACTTGTAGCGCCAACAGAACCCTTTTTGAAGTGCTCGATTGCCAACATATATGCTGTCCGTTTCTTCTGTATTTGTTTAAATATCTTGTTCTTGCACAATTACCTTAGCGAATTGTTGGTTCACATGGAGTGTTTGTTTCAAAAATCAATACGAATACTTCACACAACACTGATCTATGGTATCGACAAGTTCTCCAAATATAATTTGTATATTCATTAAGTAGACAACATTAAGTGGTTAGGCTTTTGGGGGGGAAAACGAGGCGAGGCAGGGAGGAGTAGGCATGGGAAAAATAGGATTTTGGACGACTTTTTGTCGGGGTTCGGATAAAATTTAAATACACATTTAGTAACTCAGACGACTTCATGTAGTTTCCGGGCCAAACAAAATATTCGGTATGCAAAAAAAAAAAAATCAACGAATAAATGAAAAGAATACAACACTTGTTCAATTTAGTTGAAATAACAAAAAATTCTCACACTTATCAACAACATCAACAACGACAACTACATAAATGTTTATACTTTGATTTGCATGATTGCTGTAATATCATATAGTTCATATAGACGTAGACCAATACTGTAATTGCACATACATACATATGTATATATCATCGTATCCTGTATACATACCCTCGAGAGCTATCAAAATTGAAAATTCTATCGGTATATTTCGAAGACCCATTGTTCGGTGTAACATTCCCATTACTTATAATCTTGATACTGTGACACCTATTTATGTTACTTCAGGTATAATCAATTCGGCTGTGTCTATCACGATTTTAATTGCATTTCGCATTAAATATTACTTCCCAAAGTGGCCCACTGCCCACGCCTGGTGGAATCGGAATTCGGACGGTATCCCATGTACAAACGAGAGGATTCTGAATATGGCACCTACCTCTGTGAATAGATATTTTGAGCTAGTTTCAAGATATTGAATCCTGTAACTGGCACCTTTCATGGCACATATGTGTACCATCGGTAAGAGTAAATTTCGATACTGTTAATATTCATATTTTTTATTAATTCTACATGTAACAGAAAAAGTACGAAAGTCTTGTAAAACAACAGAAAATGTAGGAAATCATAAAACAATTACTTCCAAATATTACTGCAATTTACGTGCAATTAACTAACGATATTGATTAGATTATGTACATATACATGTATATTGTAGTATATAGTATTGGTATATGTAGATATATTTTTGTATATATTGAATTACTAGATCACAACATTCAAATATCCGCATTATACTGTAGGTTACTGTAGGGTGCAAAATTAATGCTGTGTTTGATTAATACATTTCATCTTCATCATTACCAAATATATTTCGATATATATAATTATATATGTATGTACCGTAAATCTTATTAATATATGTATATATTTCATTTGTGTTTTTGATTAAGATAAGACATACAAAAAGTTGAACAGACAGATATACGCGGCAATAGAGCTAGATCCGAGAATCTGGAATTCAAAGTCAGTTTCGAAACCTTTCGTTGCTATGCATTCAAATAGTTAAAGAACAAAAATAGTCATCGTTATTGATAGATGCAGAAATTCGAAAAATCAAATAAAAGAGAAACTAATGGGGAAATAAATTTGGCGAAACGATTTTTCATCGCTTGTTTCGTTTGTTGTTTCCAATCGAGGGGAAGTTGCAGAGTGTTCGCATTGTCATTTTAATTCATTGGGGAATTTTTCGAGTAGAGGCCATTGTCAAACTTAGTAAATAATTACAAATTGCATTTGTGACTTCAACAATAAGTAGATCTTCGAAAATTAGAAAATAAATAAAAAGTATAATTTATACAATTGTAATAATGAAGATCTCTTTTGTTTTTTCGACATATAGATTCGATTGTTGGTTTTACAAATATTTCATTTTATTCTAACAGGTTTTTCATGTTTTTTGTTTGGAGTTACAATTTTTCTCTCTTTATTATTTTGAACATTTCAAATAATTTTGGTATTTTTTTTTTTTTCATAACACAGACAGCATATGTTTCAGCATCCGAGCAATGTTGTGTTTCTGAGCGTTTTCTGCTTTTATTTTTTTTAAATTGTTCTTATAACGAACACAAAAAGAACGTGTTCTGTTATATTCAGCGAGTCGAACGAAATATTGTCTTTTGTCATCGGGTTAATAAAATATCGATTTATTTTATCATAACACAAAACTGCACAAAACAACGATTAATGACAGCAGTTTGAGTGGAATTTTCATTAGGTCTCAATTTGCATCCCCACGAAGGTGCGTTTGGTTAAAATACGTTATTCAGGCTGTGGTCTGTGTAGAGAGATTAGAGGTAAATAGAGTGTACTTCGGATCGGGGCAGGGGGTGTTTAAAAGGGGAGGGAGAAGTGCGACATTTGGGAGGGGTCCAGAAGGCAACGGAAGCTTCCAAAGTAGTAGATTCAATACCATAATATCATTGATTTTAATAATTACTTATGTTTTGAGTGTGAAAATATAAAAACATTTTAATCTAAAGTTCCGAATGATCTTGGAAGCTCTCTTGGCCATTGGGACCACGACATTCTAAGTGGAAGTGACTGCGAGGAAACTAGCGAGGTCATGGACCGAGGTCCTTGCACATAACATATATTTGTATTTATATATAAGTATATAGAGTTGTACATATAGACAAGAGGAGGGCCCTGACGTAAAGAAGAATAACGTAAAGAATAAACTGAGGGCAGGATATTTTCGCTCGGTAAATCGACAAATAACAAGGAAACGAAATAACAACAGAAGAGAGAAACAAAACATTTTCGATCGAGAGAGAAACAAAAAATTACCATTTTCTTTTACTAGACGATTTCGAGTCTAGCTGTTGTTTTTGCTCCCTTCCCGACGATTCGCTAGAGCTTCAGGGAGAGCAAGAGAGCAACTCATAGACACACACACACACGCGCGTATGCACTGCTGTTATTGGGGATAGAGTAGTAGGTGTGAGAGTGAGTGACTGAGAAGGAAGATTGAGAGAGGAAGACGGCGCGTCGGTCGTGCTCGGTCAACGGCTCTATGTTAAATTCGGTTCTATTCCTCTTGTGTTTTTGTTTGTGTTTGCTAGCTTTTTCTCTATGGGGACTTCCGTTTCCGGTTCGTAGCTGCTATTTTTTGTTTGTTTCTCTTTCACTTTGATTGGGAATGGGAATTTGTCTCACTGGATTTTGTACCTTCGGCGCTTTTTATTGTACGACCTTCTTCTGAACTTAGCTTTGATTACGATTCTGATCTTGCTCTCGATCCTGATTTTGATCTTCACTCTTCTGACTCGAGCTTTGCTTTTGATCTGTGTTTTGATTACGTTTTGGAGTTTGATTTTCCTTTTGATTGAACGCTATGGTTGACCCTCTTGTGGTTTTTGTTGTTCTTATTGTTGTTGTACTTGTAGTCTTACCGATTGTTTGATTCGTCGACTTGTTTTGATTTTCGTTTGCTCTTTGTGTAGCCCTGGTTTTCGTGGTGTTTTTTGTTGTTTTTGTTGCAGTTGCTTTTGATGTTTTCGCTGTTTTTCCAATACTTGAGTTTGTTGTAGTGTAGTTAATAATATTATGGTTGTTATTGTAGTAATTGTTGTAATTTGTACACGTTATTGGTGTGGTCGCTGTAGCTGTAGGAGTTCTATTGGCAGTTTCAAAGCCCTCAGCCTTTGCGAATACAATGTGAGAAAATATATAATGAGAAATTTTATAGTATATTCTTTTTGTTTCACTAAAAGTTTTGTTTTTTTTTTCGCTCATTCTTCTTGGATGAGTTTCCGTCGTCGGATTAAAAGTGGCTGTTGTTTTTAAAAAAAAGTTATTTATTCGAAATTCTTTGTAGAAAAAAATAAAATTCAACTAAAGGACAAATCAAAGGGGACAAAAGGAACTTAAGTACACAGTTCGAGAGTCCCATAGGACCCTTGTGAATAATACACCATCTTTGAGGAACAGGGTGACCAAGAGACCTACACAATCGAGGAAGGATATTCCCACAGTAACAGAACTGATTATCAGGGCTACAAGCTGACGTTAATACCATGAAATTGAGCGGGCCAATTGCACCATTGTTGAACTTAAGATTTAAGAATTTGGCTATGGTTTTTGGAATTTTGAAACGAAACCAAAACAAACAATAAAAAGTTCTTCTCAAGTAAAATGGAAAATAACACATATAAAGGAAAGCTTTTTTGTGTGAATTAAAGTCAAACCGCTGTTGCTTAGTCTTCGTTGCTGTGTTAGTGACAACCCACACACACTCACGCAAACACACATACACTCACACAGGCAGAGGCGAGAGGGACAGAGACAAAGCCACGCACAACAAGAGCGAGAAGTGAAAAATGCTTGTTGTTAATTAGAGAGCATCATTTGAGCCAAGGACCCAATGGATGGGGATGGTGAGGGTTTTTTCTTGACGACAACGACGCCAGGATAAATAAAAACCTGAACTTATGAGGTGGGCGGGGTGAAGGAGAACGCGGAAGACTGAGGATGGAAATGAAAATGAGGCAAAGGATTAAAATGAAAACCACTTGAAATGAAGATGGCGACGAGGACGATTCGCAGGATGCTGCGAAGACGATGGGCGGTGGAGAAAGAGGTGGAGGAGAAGGAGAAGCAGAAGAAGTTGAGAAAATATGATGAACATTAAGGAAAACAACCGCAAAAACCGGTATAACAGAAAATACAAAATTAACATGAAGAGAGTGGATGGAGGAGAGAAAGAGAGCGAGAAGATAGAAAGATAGAGACAGAGAGAGAACATGGTGATTGGGTGTGGCGACGGCTGGAGCAGCAGCCTTGTAATGAGTAAATAAAAATGAGTTTCGCTGAGATTTTCTTGGTTTCGTTGTAGGATATTTCTGTTTTTTTTTTTAATTTTTTTTTCATTTATTTTTGTACTCATTAATTTTTCGTTTTGTTTTTGCTTTTGTGTCCCGCTCCGCTGTCGCCCTCTTCGTCTCGCGTCGTCCGAGCCTGGTTAATTCCTCGTTCTGCATGATTAATGTTTGCGTATTAATTTCCATTATTTTTAATATGATTAAAGTTAAATTTCTTGCAAGTGTTCTTTATATTATTATTATCATTTTTTGTTTGTAATTCTTTGTGTTTTTTCTTTCAGTTAATTTATTTGTGCGATTTTTTGTTTTCTTATTGCCATGAGATTCTTTCGTTCGCTCGCTCACTAGCTCGGTTGCTTTTTCTCGGCTCTTTGAGCCCTCTTTACGACCTACTCTTCAATGACGTGGCTGTTAATGGAATGCTTTGACGAAAACAAAACAAGAACCGAACTGAAATAAAAGTAAATGACTAAAAAAATCAAAGGTAAGGAACCAAGGAAAGGTCAAGGGACCTTGAGTGGGTCCATGGCTGGGATAACTTTGGAAAACTAAGATATAACATTTGAAAACAGTATGAAAGGAGGAAATAAAAACAACTAAATTGGAAAAGAAACTATTTAAGAAACAGAAATAAGATAATAATTTTTGACGATGTTTAGTTTTGTCATGAAGATGTTTTAGTAATCATAATCATTATTTCATAAACGATTTATCAGTTTTCGCAATAACAAAAATTTACAATTTGTTTCTAAAAATGGAAACTTAAAATCCTTTTCACATTGTTGCAGTTTTAGTAGTGGTAGTAGGTGATTTAGTACTAGTTCTGCATAAGAGTTTTTTTTACTTCCAAACTCGTTTTATCATTTTATATATAATTTTTAATTTTTTATATTTTTTTCGATACCAAAATTGCATTTGTTTTGTTTTTTTTTTATATTAGTTTGAATTTTTGTTTCATTCATTTTGTTTTTGTAATTAGTTAAGAGATATATGTATGCATATATATTTTGTTCGTTACGAATGAGAGGTAGGTTGAGAGAGATTGAGAGAGAGAGCAAATCATACGCAATCGAAACAATAAAAGAAAGAAGATTCATGGATTAGTACGATCAATTAGTGGAATAGCGACACTCACCGATGATCTACTCACTTGCATAAACGCATAGACGCCGCGTAGAAACTCCATGTTAGGCTGTTGCTCCGCTCCCTTGGTTGTGCGCTGGGCCCGGCTGATGTATTGTTTGACGGTGTCGGCGACAAGGTGCGGCTTGAGTTTCTTCGATAGGACTCTGCAAGTTCAAGAAAAGTAATTGAAATCGTGATTAGTTATTTGACGAAGCTATCAAATATAATTTTTAATTTTGAAATTTAAAAAATTCCCTATCGAAAGTTTATTTATAAATTTCTTTTTATTGATACTTTTCCGATAAATATCTGATCGATTATATTCCTATTGATATAATCGATATTTTTCGATCAATTTTTTCCTTTTTTATCGATTCCGATTAGTTTTGAAAGATTTCTTTCCCATAAATGGTTGATCGATATTTACCCGATAAGTTTTTATGATAAATTTCTGACCTAGATTCTATTGATCGGTCTCAATAATTATTTTCTGATCGATATTTTCCAATAAATTTTATAAATAGTTAATTCTTCGATAGTTTTTCGACCGATTTCATCAATATTATTTTTTTGCTTCAATTTTTCTAAACAACGTTATTTAATAAATATTCGGAATTGTTTTTTGAAAATTATTATCAAAAGTTAATCGAAATTATATTATCAACATTTTTATGAAAAATTTTGATTGAAAAATCTCATTAGAATATTATAAGTGAAATAAACCACATAATAATGGTTTTTAAAAATATATATTAGAAATGTTCACTAACATTTCCCATAGTCCGTAAACAGCACCCTATATGTTATTCCTGTACCCATAAATTCAATACTGAAACTCGTCTTTAGGAGAATACGATGAGAATCCTCAAAGTGCACTGCGAGAACATCCCAGAAGGAGGTCCCTTGAGTCCGTTGACCCGTTGCCGAGGCGACCGCCGAGACTCCGGAGCTCGTCAAAGCCCCCGAGAGCCCTCAGCTTCAGGATCTAAGCTATCATCGCATGCAATTCGAAGACTCAAGTGACGGAAAGCATGAAAATCCTTTGTCTCTGTCGACAACGCGCTCAAGTGCTCAATTATTTAATTGAGTTGCCTGAAAGGATGGCAACGCTTGCTTTTGTGCAGTCGCCAGACGGATTTTCTTTGCGTTCCTTTTCTTCTCGTCGCTGCATTCAAAAGTTTCGCCTCCACAACCTCTTCGTGTTTGGAGGCGATGAGAGGAGGTTGGGCCTTGTTTTTGTTTTTATTTTATGCTTTTGAGCTTTTGGACGGCTCGCAACATGCATCACACAAACACACACATACACGGGCGCTCATTCCCACGAAGACAAGGGTCCTTCTGCCGTCGTCTGCGTGCGGACGTAACGTGTGGCCACTCGGAAGTGTAAAACGTAAACGTTACGTTTTTGTTTTGATAAGTTTTTCTCTCTCACTCCCCATCTATCTCTCTCTCTCTCTTTCACTAAAGCGTTTCGCGTGCGCGACAGGCGTTGCCACCCGGTTGTTGGTGTTTTTCTTGTCGTTCTTGGTCGTTTTGTTGTTATTGCTTTTATGCATTCATGGCTTATTTAAATGTGCATTCATTTCATTAACAACAGCTCAGGTAACAAAAGCAACAACAAATATCACTACAACAGCAACATGTATAATAACAAAAGAACAAGAATGAACCAAAAACAACAACAACAATAGATGCGCGAAAGCAGCAAATTTGTTAACACGCCCGCCTCGTGCTGCGATTAATAAATTATAATTGTTATTAAATGGGCATGTGTATGTATGTGAGTGTATGCATATTTGTTTGTATATGTGTGTGTGTGTGACGAACATTGCATGTAACAGAACTCTTTTGTACTTTGGGTATTTATTATTGTAATATGAGCGAGGTTGTTTTTGTTCCCTGAAGCACCATAATTAGCTTCAGGAACATATTCAAATTACAAGTCGACAGCAGAAATGAAACGAAATCTGGCAGCGCTGGTGTGAGGACTCTGTTTGGCTGGTGGAAATTTTACCTCCTCGTCTGACATGGAGGGCCAGAGAGAGAGAGAAAGGTAGACAGTAAGGGAAAGTGAGACAGTGTAAGTTCTGTTCGAAGTCGTTTACCCAATATCTTGAATGATATCTTATGAACGAGGGGAAATCAGGTTATTTGAATATCTCAAAGTACTTCAAGTCGCGTTTTATTAAAGTATCACAGAAATTAAGGCGATAGAGGAAAAATGTAGGAATTAGAGAACATTGCAGTTTCTTCAATCTCGACTTCCCTTTGGCAACAAATGTGCAGTTTTTTGCTAATTTTCTCAGAACTTTTCCTGTTAGCAGTTCTTTCATTCCTGTTATATTCACTATTATTTTCATTATTATTTTCATTACTATTTTCATTACTGTTTTTATTATTCTTCTCAACATCCTCTCACACTGGTTCCTCCTTGTCCCAGCTCGTTGACATTGCTCGTCCTTCTCATTTATATCCCAAACTCCCTGCCACTCGCTATCTCTTGCTCCCTTAATTCGTGTCTCCCTCACACCTCCAAATCTTTCCGTCCACCTGCTCCTCGGGCTCCATTTGGCATGTCGATTTGTCTTGCGACTCCGACTTGGTCCTTTCGAAAGGCCAAAAAAGGACATCACGCCGAGGTCTCGTATTTTGGAAGAAAAAACAAAAAACGAGAAAAAATCTCCTGACTGTCTACAAAATTAATTACATTAGATTTTCGTCGACGCATCCCTGCGTCGTTATTTAAAAATTACGAATGTCCTTTGCGTGGTGCTCCAATGAAGAATGTCCTGAGGAAGAGCGAGACAGAGAATAACAGTAAAGGCGGCAACAACAACAACTGCTGTCCTCGAAGGATCCCCATAGCTATTCCCAACGACATTTATCTAAATTGTGTTGACAGCGGGCACCGACACCAGCAGCACACAAACACAAGCACACGCCCACACCCACCGACGCATCATTTGAATCCTTTTTGCACCAAATAACCAGCAACAACACAGGAGGGAAAGGGATAAAAGTCAGAGGCAAAAATTAATGCCTAGAAAATGAGACCAAGAAAAGGAACGAGAGCGGAGAAGTGTGAGGATATCGCAAGGATCTTGAGACGAAGGAGGGCGTGAGTCTCGAGGGGCGAGTGTTTTTTTCGCATTTTCCGTCGATTGACAGAGGCAAAAACGAGATTAAAATAAATAAATAAATGGGAGGCGGAAGGCGTCGTCAAAGGCGTGAAGAAGGATTTGCAAACAGACAGACAGACTTCGACGCGCACACCAGCACAGTTCTGGTACGACAGACACAGACACAAAAACTCAGCGGCCTAGTAAACAAAGAAATCACGCCCACGAAGCTGAAGAAAAGGCGCTAGGGCGCGTCGATTCGGGATCAGACGATTACGAAATGGAGTTTAATGGACCTTCGCCTTCGCATCAGCCAATTAGTTGTTGGTCGATTATTGTTGTCGGATTTGATGGCTCACGGCTTTTAAGTTGTTGTTGTTGTACACCTAATTAATACTTCATCGCAGCAGTTTAGCAGACACGTTTCATTAGCGCCGCCTCCAAAGGATCTTCCAATGCTGATGACGAGGAGGACCCCGACGAAGGAGGAAACGACGACGGAACCACAAGCATGGTGGTAACGAGAGTTAAGAGAAAATGAGGATGTGACGAGGGAGAGAGGATGTGAGCAGCCGGATGCGAACAGACGGAGATGGCAGACGACAGAGAGAAGAGAATAAAGTTTTCACTGTATGAAGTTGACGATAAGTGGAGAAAAAATAAAATCATTACATGTGAATTTAATGGAGATTTTAAAACATCGTCCGACTTTAAAACATTGCCAGATTTTAAAACATCTCAAGTGGAGCATTTTCCACATATCAACATTTCGACTACAAAGCATTTTAATAATAAAAACATCTCACGAAAACCGGAGCAGATTCCATTTGTTTCATTTCGCCATTTAAACATTTCAATTTTGAATTTTGTCATTGTTAACTTTTTGCGGCTTTTGCGCTTCGAACATTTTCATTTAAAGTTTCATTGAAACAAATGGTCTCGCATGGCATTCCTTTCACCTCCGGCCATCCAGCGGTCCAGCTTTGTGGAGAAATTAAATTTAATCAAAATTTCATGATTTATTGCGCTGTCGCAAACATTCGCGCCATCCAAATTCGCTCCAGTCACATTTCGGCAACATTTGGCAGCACCTCGGTGAAGGGATGGAAAGCATTGGAGGGGTGTGGAGAGAAGGGGCGTGGTGGGGAGCAGCTTAGAGCGAGCGGGCCATAATGCGTTGGTAGCAGAAACAAGAAAGAGCTGTCTTGCATGGAGGGCGGAGGACGAGACGGGAATGAAGGAGAACAGAAGGGTGGCATCTCGCAGTTGAATAGGTGGCAAACCCACGGTTTTGAAGATGGCAATCCAAGGTGGAGAAGATGGCAGACCGATATGGGGAGACGATTCGCGATCGAGTCGAGTCAAGTAGAGGATGTCAGATTAAAGTGTTTCGAACGAGGTGCGAACGAGTCGAGCTGACGACTAACGCGGTCTGGATCCGACAAGCTGCTGATGGTCTGAACACATAAGGGTAAGAGAAAGCGAAGAGGAAAAGGGGATAGAGGGAGAGTTTGGAAGAGAAAGAGGAAAAAAAAATATAGAGGATGGAGAGACACCTGATGGAAGGCAATAACGCCATATGAACCACCCAATAATGGGATGGAAAACGGAAGAAAAAATTCAAAATGACCCTCGAAAAGGAAGGGCAAAAAAATGGACAAAAACGATGAAATTGATAAAGTGAAACAGAGGGAGAGGAGAAGGAGCGATTTAAGAAGAGATAAGAATGATGTGACGAGAAAGAAAGAAAGAAAGAAGTGGATACCAATGTTGAAAGGAGAGAAAGCAAGGGATCGGGCGAGAAATTGGGAATTAATTTGTCAGGAATTTGCGGTTAGTCAACCTAGATAATAGCCAGTGAGAAGATAACAAGAGAGATGATACGAAGTGATAGCAAGTAAATGATAGCAAGA